>QEPC01013438.1:4751472-4766740 GCA_003113815.1 Sphenodon punctatus | reverse complement strand
CCAGATCGGTAATTCTTCATTTAGTCCTCTAGCTATATAGAAGGAATCAGTACAAATGAGAACAGTTTCATCAGGAGGAGAGATCTCTATTGCTTTATGTACAGCCATCAACTCCATGTATTGCGCAGTATTGTTTCCTAAAGGCATTTGAATGCTATCAGACATCCCCTGGAAAGAATTCAGAATTACTTTCTGTGTCAGCTCTTAAGGGTTAATGGTAGTATTCCAGATGTCATATTACAGGCAGAAACTGGTATTCTCCCATTAGCCCATTATGGAAGACTGGCCTTCCTCAGTTTTTGGCAAAAAGTGGCCAACAATAACACAGCACGGCCTTCTTTAATGGAATATTGTGTGGAGGAAGAGCGGATATATCCTGGTCCTAGAAGCTATTCCTGGATTAGGAGTCTGAAAGCCCAGTTGGTGGGCCTGGGCTTCTCAACATTATATTTCCAGAGGAAATCAACAGCCCTTACCATCAAGGAGCTCCTATTGAGGTCTAGGGACCTTGCTATTCAACAGGATCTGGCCTCAATGGGGAATTGGAGAGTGGTCCCAGACTTTGGGTCAATTAAAACTAATTTTGCTCTGGAACCTTACCTGGACCTCCTCATCAGTAAATCTTTGAGGAGGAATATTACTTGCCTCAGATTTGCCCAGATTAATACAGCCGATTTGGAAGGCCGCTATGGGGCTCGCCCAATAGAACAGAGACTGTGTTCTTGTTCACTATGTGAAGTGGAGAGACTGGAGCATTTTGTTTTGCGTTGTCATTATTATAAAATTCGTGACACCTGGCTCTCCCCTAATTGATTCAGCAATGAGGGAGGGTTTAGAAGATATCTTTAAATTCTTGTTGAATCTATCCCCATCAGACTCGCTGCTCGCTTTGGCAATTTTTATTAATCTGACTAACGAAAGGAGACAGAAGATCTTGGGATCTCATGCGGCACTGGTTAATTATGAATTAGCCGCTCAGCTTGCGCAGCCATGAGGACTGCTTTATCGTTAGAGGTATTACTAGTCCACGACTTCAGATCTCTAGTTTATAGGCCCTGGATTGATGTTGAGTATTGTATTTGTACATTTGTTCAAGTTTATGGTTTGATTTATTTAACTTGTCCTTGTAAATAGACCTGGATTTTATTATAACCCTTGTAATCTCCTATTCTATGTATATTTATTTATTAATTGTGTGTTTTTGGCTACAACGAAAGTCAGTGTCGTAATAAATGATTCTATTCATATTCGATACTATCAGACATATGATATTCCTCTTTATCATTAAATGTCCCAATTACAACAGCATAACCTCCTTTCCACGTGTGTTTGCCTTGCTTACATGACATGGCTGAACCATCAGTATAGATAACTTTTTGATATTCATGGAGAGGTTTATCTGGGGTATGATTTTTGGAAGATACAGGTTCAATAGTAAAAGCTGGCAAATTTTCCAAATCATTGCTCAGTTCCACATATTCAAATTCTGTTTGTGGATTTTCAAAATGTGACATCCATTGTACCCATCTGGTATGAAGAGCTTTTGCATTGGGTATTGATCCTTTTTTAACCTGCCTTAAGGAGGCAATAGGAGTTTTTACTATCCTCTTTTGACCCTGTGCAAGATCTTTACCTTTTAAAATTGCAAGATTACACATACATAAGATTCTTTCAATAGGTAAAAACTTTTGTTCCGCTTTTGAGAATACATATGATATGTACTGCAGAGGTTTAGATTATCCATAATTGAAATATGAAGCGAATCCTCCTTTTTGTGTGACTCCAACTAGAATCTCTGGGGAGACTGTGCTGTTTCTTGTGTTCACTTCAACAGCTTGGTTAATTGAGGTTATCAGTTTATCCAATGTTTGCTGAGCTTCTAAGGCCCCAAAATTTCCTTTGCTTGCTAATGGAATTAGATTATAAAGGGGTTTGGTTCTCTGAGCATAGTCAAGAACCAATATTTTTGCAACATTAAAAAAACCTAAAACTGACTGCAATTCTTTTAAAGTTTTAGGAGGTTGCGATGTCAACAGTTTTTCTTTGAACTCCTGAGTTAATCCTCTGCCAGTTTGTCAGAAACATTCCTATTAATCCATGATCCCCATGACACCCCCATGACACCGTGATCATATTGTGCACACCCTGTGTTCTCTGAATTGGCTGCCTGTGAAGTGACGGATTGCATTTAAGATTGTGCTGCTGGGTTTTAGGGGCCTGAATGGTTTAGGCCCTGGCTATATTTGAGACCTACTTCTGGAATCTCACAACAATGGATATCTGCATTCAGGAACCATCTGCTGTTTGGGGGGTTCCACCATCACGTCTGAAGTCAGCAGGTGATCAGGCTTTTGTGGTGGCAGGCCCCTTGGTGTGTACTCGGTCCATCTAGATGTTCATCCCAGTTCCTCCCTCTTACCTTTAAAAAGCACCTGAAAACGTATTTATTCTCTAGGTGCTTTTAGGATCCACTGCTGGTTCCCTCATATACTTTGTCCTCTCTTTTTTCCTACCCCATTTAAAATTTTTAATAACTCTTTAAGCTGATTTGTATTATTTATATAGATTTTAAGTGTTTTTGTAAAGCACTCCAAGTGCCATATAAGGCAGGGGGGCGCCATATAAATAAATAAATAAAGAAATAAATAATTAGATGGACAAGGAAGAGAGGAACATGGGGAAAAACAAGGATGTATTCATGAAGCTGAGAAGATTCAGATACATGTGCTCAGTGTATGAAATGAAATGCATAACACATATCTCAGGAGGATTCACAGAAACCAGCGGTTTTGAAAACATTACTACAGAAGCAAACCTAACTTTTCAAGTGACTGATTTTCTCTCATTCTGTGTGTGCAATAAAACTTCCAGAATAATCATTTGGGAAATGGAGAAACAGTATTGTTTTATATATATATTTTAAGAGTCAGTTATATTTTCCTCTGTCTGCTATTTGCGGGTGGCAGGGGACATGTATTGGTAATTTCACAGAAAAAATTCGTTCAAACTAGGTATACATGTTCCAGTCCCTTGGGAGAGGTTTGTTTTTATTGTAAATGGTTTAAATCAGTTAAGTTGTTTTTCCAGTGACTGAACTGTCAGACGTGTTTGTCTTAGCTGCTTTCAAGATTTATTTTGATGGTAGTGTTTGAGGGGTGGGGGGTTTTATGCGGTGTGTTAGAAAAATATAACCAGCGTTATGAAATAAAATTTTACAAGCAGTCTATCCATAAAGCCTTACTTTAAACAAAACAGCTTGCTTTAAACAAAATTGCTTGCAACAACCACTTTATCTGACTTGGGCGGTGGGACTATTCCAGAGTAAGTCGATCCCTATTTTGAAAATCTGCCCACTCAGCAGCTGCAGGACCTCTCATAATGGGTGAAATTCACCCATCTGCGAAGAACAAACATCAGCTTTATCCAGCAATACATGTTTTGCTGGACAAATACTATCCAGCAATTCCTTTGGGGGTGAATGCGTATGCCTTATCCTGGCCCTTTGCACAGCGGTAGTTTTTACACAGTGCAACCATGTAAATGCACCCAGCTGAATGTGGCAAGATTTCACTGGTTTGGTGAAATTTTGCATCATCAGCAAATTAAAACCCCAAAGGATTAAAACTCAGAGAGCTCAAAACCCAAAGTCTCCCAAGTAAAACCGGTAGAGGTGGCAACCCTACTGTCCCGTGCAGTGTATTACTGTTAGAACAGAACCCATGCAGACTCCTTTTTAATCCAGACAAAAAGCATGTCCTCTGAGATGTCCAGAGAAGAGGGTTCCTAGTATATCCTGGACATCAACGGTTCTCGCTGTTTTGGATTAAGAGCATTCGTAAGAATATAGAAACGTTTAGAGGTCCATTAAAGAACTGGTCTTGCTTTGCCTGCTTATTGCAGTTGGCTTTCTTCGGTTGTTAAGTTGCATTGTTTGTTTACATCTGCACCTCTGTAGTCTCTGCTGGAATGACCCAACTGGATCTGCAAGTAGGATAAAAAATTATCTAGACAGCAGGTGCTTTACTGACATGCTTTTGTTTTTGAGGTTTACGAGCACAGCAGGAGTAAGAGAGTTAACATACATAAAGATGAAAATAATCTTGCTTAATTGTCAAGGTAGAACTTTAAAAAAACGAATAAAGTTCTGCTTCCTGACAGGTATCCGCCTTCTCTAATTTATGGAAAGCTACTTATACAGTGTCCCCTTAAATGCCTGATTAGATTACAGGCTTCAGCCTCCATTTCTGCTTTATAATTCCATCTACCTTGTACCTTAGATGTGGGAGAGCTAAACATGCAGACATTTCCTGCTTGCTGGTAATAAGGCAGGACCTTTCCACCACCTACACATTCCATCCTGTGTGTTTGCATAATTGGCACATTCACTTGGGACCATTGGTAAAGGTTAAGAAGATTTCTTCTGTCTCTTATGAAATTTGCATATGAAAGATGGTATTTAAACAAGCTGTCTTCCTGTCATGAAATAAATAATTTTGAAGAATATGAGGGCATTGCAAAGTAGTAGATGTATCGTATCTATCTAATCAATAGGTTCGAAGGTGCCTGTCACAGCTCGGCTGTCTTGCAATTCCAGAAAATGAATCTAATTTCAACAAATGTGTGACTCATTTTTATAGACTTCAGCTGATCGTTATGGATCTCCCATTCTTGGACACCAGGTCGCAGCATAGCAGATGCTTGCAAGAAAGTGCAGTGAATGACACTCAGGGAAGGGATGAACTTGGAATCTAATTCAGAAGAATGAAAAAAAAAGGTGGACTCCTGAGGAAACCTTTGAAAGTTAGGGTCAGGCTGCGATGGTAACCGAAACTGTGTGCTGTAAAGAAAAAATAAATCATATAGTTTGATTCTCAAAATAAGGGCAAAGTATAGTATAAAAAAGAAAGGATTCATTTAAATATTGCTGTGCATTAAAACCTGTCAGGGGCCTGGGAGTGAGTTGTCTAGGACGTAGGGCATCGGGATACAGGGCCAGGACCAGTAAGGAGAAACCAGGAGACAAAGCTGAGGACAGGGGCTAAGAAACAGACAAGGGAGAAAGGGAAACAGACCAAAGGAAAGAACAAGGGATCCAGGGAAATAGGGCCATAAGGGAGCAGATAGGGGGAAGGGAAAATGGAGGGGTCTAGAGGGCAGTAAAGGAACAAAGGAAGGGATGAAAACCCCTCAGCTGCTCTCCCTGATCAAGGGGAGCAAACCTCCTCAGAGGTCTATAATCCCAGGAGAAAATATGGTTCATCATTGAGGTTCCATGGGGAAAGGGAAGCATACCCAGGATAAGGGGACTAGACAAAGGGGAATCAGTAGAAGGCACTGAAGCACAAGGGAGCCAGGATACTAGAGGCTAGGGGCCCGGAGAACTGCAAACAGGGAATCAAGGACTAGAAGATGGAACAAAAGGGAGACTGGAGCCAGAGCACAAGGGAGAACGGGAAGAGAGAGAGACAAGATCAAGATTCATAGGAACAAAGACATATTGTATGGGAGGATGTTGGAGTTGCTCTGCCCAACTTCCCATGCCTTTTGGGCTGGTGCCCAATGAGGAAGTTGGGAGGCAGAGAAACACCTGGGAAGGGTGTGGTTCAGGCAAGAGCTGGAAGAAACACAGAAGGAACCATTTGGAGGACAAACAGGGCTTAGGTCAGACCTGGGCAGTGGTGTCAGAGGCCAAGACAGTGCTCCAAAACCCGAAGCCTAGGGGTTCCATACCCATGGGACCATGCAGAGCTCTGCAATAGGACAGGGTTCTCTTGTGACCAAGGGACATGATTACAGGAGCAGGATATATTTCATTTACTTCAGGCAGGACTGAATGTATAAAGGTCTGCTCCCTGCAGTGATTTTGTAGGAGCAAATTTGCTCCCAGCCTGTAGTCGGGGTGAGATTTGTACTGCAGGTGAGGGAACACACGGTTACTGTTCTCCGCTACTCAGTTAATTGTTCTGAGGGAGAAGGTGAGCAGCAGTGCTACTAGCCATCAGCTGCTTGGCAGGAAGCACCAGTGCCCTCCTCTCCCTCACCACCAGAAGAGGACAAATTCAGGACTGGAGTTTGTAGTGTGTGCTAAGAACAACCCCACACTCGATCCTTCCCTCTTCCCAGGTGGGGTTGAGCTGGTTTGAGATGTTTTACAGGCACTAACAGCATATTTTTTTTAAAAAACCATCTGAGCAGAGGGGTGGGAATGGCTGCTTCATTCGTAACTCTTTAGTGCCACACAGAGCTTTACTGTATAGTCTGATTGGCTTTCCTGAGTCACCTAGCCTTCAGTGCAATTGTCCACAAATATGTAACACTGTACAGGACCAGAAGCAAAATCTCTTTCCTGTATAACCTGAGCTGCCCCTGAGCCTCGCGGTATAGGGCAGGATGTAAATAAAAATAAAAAGAATAACAAAATGAGAAAATTCTAGATGACTGGCACACTGTATCAAAACTCTGTGTTGCTGCCACTACATAGCAGGTTAAAACAACCAGGGGAGTGACTGCACTGAAAATCTCTGGTAGCTGGCATTGAAAATCTCTGGTAGCTGGAATTAATGAACTGTGGGAGATCTGTCCCGAGTAAAGTCTGAGCGGTGTAAACGGAAACAAGCAGTTTTGCTTTAATTAGATGTTAGGAAGGGTACAGCTGAATTACACAGACAAAGCTATCCATTCTAAGAAAATATGCTGTGCGTCCACCAACAGAAAGAACCCTGTATTGCCAGGTGGCGGTTCAAGCCCTCTATCGTTATCATTCAGTAGCAGTGCCTTGTACCGCGTGTACAGCCTGCTTTTGTGCTTCTACTCTGGGTGGGACAACCTCAGCCAGCTGCACAATAAATTAAGTTTCTGGTTACATAACACTTGAAATTGTCAAGGCTATTGCGATGCAGTAACAAGTGTGCCAGGGCAATTTACCTTGGGAATCTTTACACATTGCCCCCATTTCTGTCTCCAGAGTGCAGGAGAAACTCAGGCTGTATTTCCATGAGATGATAAACTTGGGAAAATCCCCCCCCCCTTTTTTTAAAGATCATGTGAGAAGGATAGGTCGCAGGATGCTGTGGGTGTAATGTACATTTTGAACTATTTTTAACGTGGAAATTGGGGTTTAACAACCAGGCTAATTCCTGAACATGCTTTTGCTGTAACACGTGAAGGGATTAATTCTGCGGCCAGCCCACTAGAAACCCTATAACCCATGGGATACTTAGCAGCAGCCACGGAAATTCAAGCAGTAACTTTTAAAGTGGGGGGGAACACACAGGAATAGTTAAAACCCACAATTACACTCTCATGCAAGACATTGAAGAGCCAGAAGAAAAGGCTTGTGTGAATGCAGCCTTGTTTTTGCTTACACAGAGGTAGTTTTCCCTCAAGGGAAATGGGCAATATACCCTTTGATAGCATGCAAATTATCAAACCTCCTGGGAATGCTCAGGCAGTTACTCTGGGATAATTTCTCTGCCTGTATAGTTATTAGTTACTGCCAAATGACCGTTTTATTAGATGAGCGCCTATCTACAAGGAACTAGATTGAAATCACCAATGCATTTCACACAGGCCACTGAACAGCCACCAGATAGTGAGTAGGCCCTTTGATTGCAGTTACAGGTTAGTTATATATGTATCTATGCAAATAATGTCTAATAATTGTGAACATTTAAACATTTCTGAGCTGAATAAATAACAGCAAGGACTGGACCAAATGAAAATTCAAAAGATGTGGTGGAGTGGTGTATCTGAATATATAGCTTAATAGCTTATCATTGAAAATAAATGGACTGACTCCCAAGGACATAGATTATAGATCATAAAATGATCCTGCATGCAACTAGTAAGATCTGTGTTAGTTGGAATCAATTTTAGGTCCTTTGTATAAAAGTATTATGGAGTCAGAACAAACCAAAATTGCTTAGAAAAACTGATCTCGTATCAAATTTCACACCAACCAGGTTCCCCACCTTCAAGGAGAGTGAGGTTTTTATGCCCCATTTTAAGACTTTCTCAAAATGCAACCCTAACTATGGGAGTCGCCTCCACAATTAAAGTGTCTTAGCTTTTAGTTTCCAGGCACTTATCTTCAGAGGGGATGAGATTACGGGCCTGTCCTGTGTAGTTCATGATTTCACATACAGAACAGAAATGGTGAAATAGTCTGTGAAATTATGTTGTCATCTGCTGTCACTAGTGGAAAGGCGGACAGGTCAAATGTGGGAATTGTGTTTCCTGTTGGGAAAGATATAAGAGATAACAGTAGACTGGGTTCTGGAGGGTGTTGGGGGAGGTGGGGGTTGGGCTACTGCCCACCCATCAGCTGTTTGGGAGGTGATTGATTGGAAGCAGCAAGAGGCTTGTGTTGTTGTGTGGTCAATCAGATGCCATTTTCCATGGAGCTAACCCTGATTCTAGAAGGCTTGTTTCTTGTAACAGTGATGACAATGCAGTCCTGTGCTAACATCAATGCAAATATATTTGTTGGATGGTGTATTAAGCAGACAACCAGTTTGAATCTTATTGTTTCAGTGAAGAAGGTAGCATTGAACTTGCCTTCCTATCCCCATGAATGGTACACTTGATGTCAAGGTTTCTTTGTAAAAATGATAGAGACAGTCTTTCTGGTATAAAAACAAACTCCCAACTAGGAGAGTAGGTTAGTTGTTTGCAAAGGTACCATTCAAATATAATCAAAACTGCTTTCTTTTAACTGAAAGTCAGTATTGGATTCATAATAGTCTTATTTGTCCAAACAGCTTTGATTCTTACTCTGTGATTAAGCCTTTATGTTTGTCATGACCATGACTGGTTTGACCAATACAGTGATTTCTCAGAGTGTGGTTGTCACTAATAAGAAATCGTTGGGCCAGATTACACAATCGCGTTCTGCTGGCATCCAGGCGCCGCTGCCAGATAAGCCACAAGGAGCCCCGTGGAAAGAATGAGCTTGGGGGAGAATAAAGAACCTGGTGGAGCACCGCCGTGCTGATTCATGCGGTGCTCACACAACATGGCGGGGAGATCTGATGGGGGGGATAGGAGCCCCTGGAGGGTGTACCCCATTGGACGCCTGCCACACGCGTGGCTGGGGGGCTTAACAGGGCCCCGGAGGGAGTGGAGCCCAAGGGAGACTTGTAGCCTCAAGGGGGATGAGCCTGAAAGGGGTCTAAGGGGACATAAAGAGGGCCGCCATGCTGTGCCATGTGCCAAGACGCGGAGTCATGAGGCGGCGCATATATTAAATCAATAAATAATAATAATAAACAAGTACAGCCCCTGGGAGAACCGAACTGCACCTTGCACTGTAACATGTCCCTCTCACAAACCCTCAAGAAGGGAGTAGCACAAATCACCACATACATCACCCTCTCAAAAAAAACAGCAACCCTCCAGCAAGGGTTTAGCGAGAAGCGCTGCACCATGCCCCTCTCACGCCACCACGCGTATGTCGTAATTGGGGTTAACGGGACCTTCTCTTTATGTTTCCCTAAGTACAGGTTGACATGGTGCGTACAAGAGCTAATCGGGGCAGGGGTTCTCAGACTATGGGCCCCCCAGCCTCTAACGTGGGGAGAGGGCGTCCCAAGATGAGTACCTCTGTCACCTCTTCTCCAAGGGGTGACCAGGAGCAGCAGGACAGCGCTCCTAGGTACACCCTGCATGAGGTGACTACGATGCTGACCGTGGCATTGGAGTCTGTCCATGCTCAGAGCTCGAGCGCAGCGGCCAGACACCAGTTTCCACCAGCATAGGGGCTGGAATGGAATGTCCAGAAGCGTAGGTCGGGAGCATGGCTGCGGTGACCTGGATGGACGCACCGGGGACGAGTGGTATGCAGGTGATGCCAAGGGAACAAGATGAGGGGTCCACGGGTCCTGCAGTCACCTGTACTGTAGGCTCCATGGGCCCAGGGGGTGTTGGACTGGGCAACACAGGGTGTGTTGCTGCCAGGGCAGGCCCAGCTGCCGAGGGTCAAGCCGGGCAGTGGTACTGGGAGAAGTCGGCAGCCTTGGCGATAGATGTCAACGCTGCGACCCTGGTGCGGGATACAACGGCTGTTGACTCGGGGACACAAGCCACTTACGGGCGGCCGGGTTTCACCCCGGTCTTACATGCATATGCCATCCCCATCTCTTTGCCCGGTGATCACCTGTCCCTCGCTACCAAGGAGAAAATATGGAAGGGGGAATTTATTGACATCTTTATGTTGTTGCACGGTGAGGAGCCAGGCAAGGAGGGCAGTGAATCCTACAAGCGGGGTAAGGGAAAGAGGAAAAGGTCCCCGGTACCTAGAACCTGGGGAAAATGGTCGGCCTGTTTTTACATCTACATGGGGGTTGTGGCTTACAGGTTCCCGAGTAGGGCTTGGCAGCTGATTCAATATGCCGCCATTATAAAAAAGGATACTTAGATTTTGGGGGGATGGCCTGGCTGGAATACAATTAAATGTTTTGTTGCAGGGCCACATCTAATCCCCAAACCCGGTGGGATATTGTAGATTATAACCTGCACGCAGAGACCATGGCCCCTCATCATCCAGTGGTTGGCATACGAACGGGGAGCGGGGTGGTTCCATCGAGCCATGCCCATCAAAGCAAGTTGCATGGAAGCCGGTATGTTGGGCTTTTAATGGCAAGAGGTGTTTTTGTGCCTGTTGTAAATACGCCCACGCCTGTGCAACCTGTGGAGGTCACCACCCTGCCTTTTCATGTTTTAAGGGATGAACCGATACAGGGAAACAGAGGATTGCTAGCGGGGGGCCTAAACAGGAGTGTCAGGGGGGCGGCGGGGGACACCAGGCGGGAGGTGGTCATGGGGTTGGCCCCTATGCTAATCAAGCTTGAGGCATTAGGCCTCCTTCAGCACTACCCAAACAGACTACTTATTGCGGGGTTTTTCTGAGGGTTTTGAGATTCCATACACGGGTCCACGGGTCAACCAGATGCCTAACAACCTTAAATCCGTGCGGGGCATAGGGGAGGTTGTTTGGAACAAACTAAAAAAGGAGATAGCAGCGGAGAGGGTAGCAGGCCCGTTCAGCTCCCCTCCATTTCATCATTTTAGGTGCTCTCCGCTAGGGATAATGCCCCAAAAGACCCCGGGTGAGTATAGATTGATCCATCATTTGTCCTACCCCAGGGGCAGTTCTGTGAACGATGGGATGATCCAGGGTTGTGCTCAGTTCAGTACACATCCTTCGACGCCGCAATGCATATAGTGCGCGCAAGTGGAAAGGGGGCACTCATGGGGAAGTGTGATATTCAGTCAGCTTTCAGACTGCTGCTGGTATCTCCTAGGGATTTTGACCTTTTGGGTTTTTCCTTTAGGGATCAGTTCTTCTATGACAAGGCCATGCCCATGGGCTGCGCCATTTCCTGCTCTGCTTTTGAGCGCTTTAGCACCATGCTTGAGTGGGCAGTCAAGGAGAGGTCTGGTTTACCTTACATATCACATTATCTTGACGATTACCTCTTCTCGAGGCGGGCGTGCTTTCAGGAGTGCGTTGAGCTTATGTCTGAGTTCACTAGCTTAGCGGCAGAACTGGGCGTCCCTTTGGCCAGGGAAAAGACTGAAGGGCCCATGAGCCAGCTCTCATTTCTTGGTATATTTATTGACACTGTTTCAGACACATCAAGTCTCCCTCCTGACAAGCTGGCCTCCCTGCAGGCGCTACATGCATAACGGGCGCCAGGAAGGTGACATTAAGAGATATGCAGACCTTGCTTGGCCATTTGAACTTTGCCTGCAGGGTAGTTGCCCCAGGGAGAGCGTTCTGCGCACAGCTAGACCGAACCACTGTAGGGATGTTGTCCCCTCACCACTGCATCAGGATCGCCAAGGGCCTTTGGGAGGACCTGGGACTCTGACTTATGTTCTTCGAGACATATAACGGGATTTCACTGTGGAGGGAAGTCCGGCTGCTAGGGGCGGACCTTCAGGTGGTCTCCGATGCCGCGGGGGGGGGCAGGTTTCTGGGTTTTCTTTCAGGGCAGATGGTGTGCCCAGCGGTCACCGCCTAAATGGGCGGCTACAGAACTGGTCAGGGACATAACGTTTCTGGAGCTCTTCCCATTACTAGTGGCCTTGGAGCTCTGGAGTCATCACTTCCGGGACTCCCATGTATGTTTTTGGTCGGACAGTCAGGCAGTGGTACAGGTAGTCAACCAACAATCTAGTAAGTCCACCAGAGTTATGATCTTTGTACATTGGTTTGTGCTGAAGTGCCTTTCCCTGAACATGTATTTCTTGGCCAAGCACATGCCCGGGGTTCATAATGACATTGCTGATTTCCTCTCTCACTTTCAGATGGAGAGGTTTCGTTCACTGGTGCCAACATCCACCCAGGGGTGATGCCGGAGGTCTTGTGGAAACTTGGGAATGCAGATTAGAAAAGGGGGTTAGAGCTGCTGTATTCAGCTCAACCTGGCGAGCATACGTCCACTCTTTCCAGGAATTCTGCAATTTTCTATCCTCATGTAGCTTTCAGGAGATGTGGCCCATCCCTCCCTGTCACGTAGAGTGGTTTTCGGAACGCTTTAATTGCCGCGGGTTGACCCCACGTACCACAAAGTGTTGCCTGGCAGCTATAGCCTTTTTATGCAAGGTGCAGGGGGTGGCCAACTTGTGCGCGGGATACAGGCTCCGCAGGGTGGTTGAGGGCTGGGCTAGGGAACGGGGGCCTGGAAGGGATACCCATAAACCGATCCCCGTTGACATTTTGGCTCGTCTGGTCACCCCGCTAAATCAGCTTTGTGCTTCTCCCTACGATGTGCTGCTTTTCCGGGCAGCTTTCTCCACTGCATTTTTTTGCTGCCTTACGAATCAGTGAGCTGGTACCTCCTAGTGTGATTGGTCTAGCACGGCTCTGGAGTTCAGTGACGTGGCCCAGCAGCCCGACTCTATAGGGATCACGATCCGTCACTCTAAAACTGATCAGGAAGGCTGTGGCCGGTGTTTAACGCTGCACCGGTCCCCAGTCCAGCCACTGTGTCCAATCTCAGCAATGGAGGCATACTTGGGTGTTTGCTCAGGAGTGGGGAGTCCCCTCTTCATGCATTTGGATGGATCTTTTTTGACCAAATTTCAATTTCAGACTGTTTTTAAAAAGGGATTAATGATGCTGGGTCTCCAACCTTCCAGCTACGGGTCCCACTCCTTTAGAATTAGGGCTACATCCACGGAAGCTATAGGGGGGTTTCCCACCTCACAGATCATGGCGATTGGCAGATGGAGATCGTGCGCTTATCGTAACTACATACGGCCGTTTAGCTCTTCTCAGTAGTATTTGACCTGTTGGTAACGATATTATGTTTTATTTACTGTTTTGGGCATAGTGGAATGCGCTGGGAACACCTGCTCCCTTTGCTGTCTCCCAGGGCTGCACGGTTCGGTCCGCCTGACATCCTGGTCATGCAGTTGGGCAAAAATGACTTTGGCCTGCGCAGTGCATGGGAACTGATGGGCAAGATGAAGACTGACATCTCCGAGTTGGCATCTGCTTGGCCGTGGACCACCATATGGTGGTCGGACTTGCTTGAGTGGTGCAGTTGGCGGTATGCCGCTAAGCCAGGCAAGATTGAGTGGGCTAAACGCAAGGTTAATAGAGCCATGTGTAGGCTCGTGGAACGCATGGGAGGCCGAGTGGTGCACCACAAGTGGATCGTATGCAAGGATGCAGGCCTTTTCCTGAAGGATGGAGTCCACTTGTCTGAGCAGGGAAACGCTATTTGTTGAGTGATTTGAGGGTAGCGTGCCATACCCATTTAGGTATACCTGTGTGGAGGGAAAGGGTGGAGTGAGTTTACTCCCCCTTTTTGTGGCGGTTAGCGGGGTAGGAACCATGCTGTGATAAGGCTCCCTAAGAGCTAAGGGGATGTGCTGGCACCCCATCACCCTTTGGGGAGTGGGGGGGTCTTAAGGGCGGGGTCCTCAGCCCAGGTTCGGTATGGCTGGAATGGGGTGCCAACCCCACCCTGACCCAAGGAGAGGGTGAATTTGAAGGGTCGAATCACCCAGGTGAGGGGGTGAGAACTAGCTTGGCCCCCTTTCCTGCTTTGTATAGCATGGTTCCTCCCGCTATATACACACAGGTTCTTATATATGGTTGTTTTTCCTGTTAACTTTATGGTTACCATGTAATAAAGTTGTGTCCGATGCCTCTTTAACCCAAAAGCGTGTCTTGACTGTTCTTAGGGGTAGTGCGAGCACAAATCTGAACTTACAGTGTTGTATCTGGAGAACAGAATTTAACCCCTTGTCTTTATTACTATTATTATTTATGGAGCACTTTATATAGCGGATTGTCTTTATTGCAAAATAAAGATGAACTTGCATAAGGTAACATGGACATTGCCTCTTGTAACTTTTCTCTTTTCATTTGTGCCTTTCTCAGGTTAGCAAAACCAAAACCAAGTTATTTCCAGTTTTTCCATGACAAATATCCAGCTTAGTATTCATGGCTCAAGATTTGGTGATATGCATCATGCTGTATGACATTTATCATTTTAAAATGATTGTTTACCATGCTGCAAATCAATGATTATGTTTGCTTAAATGGTAAACGATCTAATAGTAACCAGTATAATTATTGTTGTTGTTATTGGTTTAATTTATTTTTATTCACATATAATTGTTACATATATCAATAATTATATATAATATTTTGTTACATATAAGTAGAGAGAAAGAAAAGAGAGAAAAGAGAAAGGGTGAGTGTGTGAATGTACCATACTAATATTTTGTTACATATAAGTAGAGAGAAAGAAAAGAGAGAAAAGAGAAAGGGTGAGTGTGTGAATGTACCATACATAATATTTGAACAAATATTTATTAGGGAGTCGGTGAGAATGGAAACTTGTGATTTAGTTTCCAAAACATTCCAGAAAATTCTTCCAAATTGCCTCAAACTTATCTGAAGGGTCGCACCTGTAAAATTATTTTTTTCCCATTGATGCAAGGTATGCCAATTCATTCTACCAGACTTCTATTTTTTGAAGGGTTTTTGTTTTTCCAATTGACTAAAATGATCGTGCATGCAATTAGTATGATCTATGTAGGAAAGTATTTTGAAAGGAATTCAGTTTAAGTTCTTTATGCACGTGACCTACGGTGCACATATTAGCTGATGTAATATCTGTATATAAAAACCTATTGATTCTACTTATTATCTCTTTCCAAAAAGGGTTAATAATATGACACGACCAGAACATATGCCCAAGTGTTGCCTGTAATGAATTGTATCTCCAACATAAATAATAATAATAAT
>QEPC01013438.1:4732227-4751372 GCA_003113815.1 Sphenodon punctatus | reverse complement strand
CAGTTGGGCAAAAATGACTTTGGCCTGCGCAGTGCATGGGAACTGATGGGCAAGATGAAGACTGACATCTCCGAGTTGGCATCTGCTTGGCCGTGGACCACCATATGGTGGTCGGACTTGCTTGAGTGGTGCAGTTGGCGGTATGCCGCTAAGCCAGGCAAGATTGAGTGGGCTAAACGCAAGGTTAATAGAGCCATGTGTAGGCTCGTGGAACGCATGGGAGGCCGAGTGGTGCACCACAAGTGGATCGTATGCAAGGATGCAGGCCTTTTCCTGAAGGATGGAGTCCACTTGTCTGAGCAGGGAAACGCTATTTGTTGAGTGATTTGAGGGTAGCGTGCCATACCCATTTAGGTATACCTGTGTGGAGGGAAAGGGTGGAGTGAGTTTACTCCCCCTTTTTGTGGCGGTTAGCGGGGTAGGAACCATGCTGTGATAAGGCTCCCTAAGAGCTAAGGGGATGTGCTGGCACCCCATCACCCTTTGGGGAGTGGGGGGGTCTTAAGGGCGGGGTCCTCAGCCCAGGTTCGGTATGGCTGGAATGGGGTGCCAACCCCACCCTGACCCAAGGAGAGGGTGAATTTGAAGGGTCGAATCACCCAGGTGAGGGGGTGAGAACTAGCTTGGCCCCCTTTCCTGCTTTGTATAGCATGGTTCCTCCCGCTATATACACACAGGTTCTTATATATGGTTGTTTTTCCTGTTAACTTTATGGTTACCATGTAATAAAGTTGTGTCCGATGCCTCTTTAACCCAAAAGCGTGTCTTGACTGTTCTTAGGGGTAGTGCGAGCACAAATCTGAACTTACAGTGTTGTATCTGGAGAACAGAATTTAACCCCTTGTCTTTATTACTATTATTATTTATGGAGCACTTTATATAGCGGATTGTCTTTATTGCAAAATAAAGATGAACTTGCATAAGGTAACATGGACATTGCCTCTTGTAACTTTTCTCTTTTCATTTGTGCCTTTCTCAGGTTAGCAAAACCAAAACCAAGTTATTTCCAGTTTTTCCATGACAAATATCCAGCTTAGTATTCATGGCTCAAGATTTGGTGATATGCATCATGCTGTATGACATTTATCATTTTAAAATGATTGTTTACCATGCTGCAAATCAATGATTATGTTTGCTTAAATGGTAAACGATCTAATAGTAACCAGTATAATTATTGTTGTTGTTATTGGTTTAATTTATTTTTATTCACATATAATTGTTACATATATCAATAATTATATATAATATTTTGTTACATATAAGTAGAGAGAAAGAAAAGAGAGAAAAGAGAAAGGGTGAGTGTGTGCATGTACCATACTAATATTTTGTTACATATAAGTAGAGAGAAAGAAAAGAGAGAAAAGAGAAAGGGTGAGTGTGTGAATGTACCATACATAATATTTGAACAAATATTTATTAGGGAGTCGGTGAGAATGGAAACTTGTGATTTAGTTTCCAAAACATTCCAGAAAATTCTTCCAAATTGCCTCAAACTTATCTGAAGGGTCGCACCTGTAAAATTATTTTTTTCCCATTGATGCAAGGTATGCCAATTCATTCTACCAGACTTCTATTTTTTGAAGGGTTTTTGTTTTTCCAATTGACTAAAATGATCGTGCATGCAATTAGTATGATCTATGTAGGAAAGTATTTTGAAAGGAATTCAGTTTAAGTTCTTTATGCACGTGACCTACGGTGCACATATTAGCTGATGGTGTAATATCTGTATATAAAAACCTATTGATTCTACTTATCATCTCTTTCCAAAAAGGGTTAATAATATGACACGACCAGAACATATGCCCAAGTGTTGCCTGTAATGAATTGTATCTCCAACATAAATAATAATAATAATTAATAATAATAAACATGCATCAGATGCTATTAAATTTAGGCCTTTTTTACATGGGCCGTGGCACAGAGGGTCAGTGTTTGTGCCGATCCATGTGAAGTGGGTGTCAGGGGGTGCATGCGTGCTCCCGCAAACACGAATGCCCACCCACATCCACCCATTTCACACTCATGGAGCAATCGCCGTTTCATCACTTGCTCCACCACTCACCCGCCACAGAGTTTACACAAGACTCGGCCACACATGAACACCCAGATTTCGAGGTGTTCATGCATGGGTGCCATCTGTGTAAAAAGGGCCTTAGATTCTTTAGTTTAGAAGGTGACCAGTGAAGATGGAAGATAATATTCTGTTGAAATTATTATTTTATTATTATGTATTTATATAGCACAAGCAATGTACCCGGAATGTGAGCCTGACGGGAGGTGCAAAGTACCCTTGTACCAGAGGTACAATCTTTGGGTCAGGACCATTATTGAGGTCACACTCTCTGAATATGGAGGTCAGAGTCCTGATCGATATTTGATATACTTTCCATGCCATAAGAACGTAAGAAGTGCCATACTGGGTCAGACCAATGGCCCATCTAGACCAGCATCCTGTCTCCGACAGTGGCCAATCACAGTGGCTTGGGAGAAGCACCCAACAGGTCACGATGGGGGATCCATTCCCTGTTGTTTCTCCTAGCTCCCGTCATGTTGCTGTCTTGGGTCACGGGAGTAGATTTAATTCTGAAAACTGGGTCACACAGGCCAAAAGGTTGGGAATAAGTGCCTTTGACCCTTTGAGAGAGGTTCATTGAGCATCTTGCTAGAACAAACTCCATAATTGTTTGGAATAGGTGTAGTTGATAGAAATATAGCTGGGTTTTTTGTCCGTATGCTTTTGTTTTTAAAAATACAAACTACTTGTATTTTTAAACCACTTGGCATTTTAATTCTCAGCAGAGGTGAAAATATTGTTTTATCACTATAACATAAGGGCAAACAAACCCCGTTATTAATTTACTGCTATGAAAATAAGTCTAGTACATTCATGACATCAGCATGTTATGCACTGCAAGCTGCTATTCCATTAACTATTTTTATAGTGTAATTTACAGTTCTCTTAATTGAACTGTCTTGCAGATAGTCTTACACCGCTTTTAAACGAGGGGCGCTGAAGCGCCTCCTGAATGCCGTATAAAAGCAAAGCCGCTGGAAGTGACGTTCTCCCCGTTGCTGGTGGCGGCGGCTGGCAATACAGGGCTTTGGAGCGGCGCGTTCTGAAAGCCTGAAAATTGAAGTCTTAAGAACGCGCCGCTCCAAAGCCTCGTGTCGCCAGTCGCCGCCGGCAACAGGGAGAATGTCACTTCCGGCGGCTTTGCTTTAACGCAGCGTTCAGGAGGCGCTTCAGTGCCCCTCGTTTAAAAGCGCCCTTGGTATTAAGGACAAAACTTGGAATAAATCAGAGATTTAATATCCCAATATTAATAACTTGCATACATTTATACTGGCTCTTCCTTCCCAGAGCCTTGCTTATTTTTCCCAACACATCGATGCACACATATATGTACACAGTGCAGAATATATATGCACATAATATGGGCATGTAGGAATTATTTCCCTTTGAATGGAACTTTGCATAATAGTGCACCACAATACTACACAGCCACGAAGTAAAGAATATTGAGTCCTATTGAAACACAGTGGGACTTTGATTCAAAGGCAGCCAGAAGGTAATTACTCAAAACTGAAATTTGGCCAGCTCTCCAAGACTAATACCACCTTTAGTTGTCTGGAAAAAAAATAAATGCCATGGGACTTTTTAACAATTACAAATGGCCAGGACACTAGGGCATTTCTTATGCCCAACTGGATAGCATGATCTACCATGATGCAGAAAATACAGAAAATTTTCTGTACAGAAAATAAGATTGTACCTAACTTTCGTATGCATCCAACCTGCAACTCCAAGATCAGAAAACAAGCAGTTCTGTGAAGCAAGCGCCTGAACTAATGAAACCTGGTTTCCTATGGCTTGTGTTTTACAATTGGCTTGATAACTGAATCATACAATGTTCTTTTACCTGTGACATTAGTTATAATAAGACTTAGAAAACATGATGGGTTTTATATTAATCAAATTTTATACCTTTTCGTAAAATAATTTGCAAAAATCCTCTCAGTATAAAATGTTGAGGTGATGCACCTGTTGACGTGAGGAGCCCCTTCACACACATACACGTGTGTGTGAATACTATCTTGCACCACCAGTAGGTCACACCTAACACTAAGAGTTGATCCTCCCAGTGAGACAGGGCATCTACTACTAATAAGAATCATTTCTACAGCTCTACTAGGCGTACTCAGCACTTTACAGTCACAGATTTTGGAGACAAAGCAATCTAAGATGGACAAGGGTGAGGGGAACAGGGACAGACACACACATTCCCATTTTACAGATGGGGAACTGAGGCTGAGGAGTTGACTTGCCTAACACCACCCAGTGAGTTCATGGCTAAGGCAGGATTCAAATCCTGACTTCCCAGGACCAATTCCAGCACTTTATCTACTGCACCACACTGGCTCTTTAGGCTAGGAGGTTGTTCCTTGCCCAAGGCCACCCAGTGAGTTTATGGATCAGGTGAGATTTGAACCCTGCCTTTCCAGGTCCAGCACCTTATCGATGACACCACACTGGCTCCTCTGAGCCCTGGCCCCCTAGGGCAGGCCCCTACCATATGCATCATGTATTTGTTTGTTTATTTTTTATTATTATACTACCAAACTGCATGCTAGATACTAGGGATGGGACTCCAGGGGGAATTTCAGATTCAGATTTTTTGGATCTCAGTTTGGATTCGGATTTTTTTGCATGCATTTTTCCCCATTGAAGTTAATGGGAACAAACCGCAATGTTAAAGATCCAAATAAAAAAAATCAGTGTAAAAGATCTGAATCACCCAAAACCAAAAAAGATCCAGATTTTTGGATAGAACAGAATTAGCCATTTTCAGGTTGATTTGGTTCTATCCAAATCTGAAATTCCCATCCCTACTAGGTACTTAACTTGTTGCCCAAGTCCTACATTTTATACAAACTAGTAAACACACCACTGTGTTTAAGCCAGGTACTTGTATGGAAATTGGGAACAAAATGTCATCCATAGACCGTGAAGAGGTTAAATCTTTCTAACAGTAGGAGGCAATGCAGAATTAAGAGGGATGCTGTTAACTGTCACAGCAGTAAGCACCAACACTTTTAAATGGCATCATTTTGCTTCAGTCACTGCTCCTGAAGTTCAACATGATTAACATCTCTATATCTCAAAAAAATTATTGTGCTACAGTATTGCAAATTCCCTTATTTCTAGAGTCAAACCTTGTAACCAGCTACATATTTCACAAACACTTCATTGACACCCACTTGTAAAAAAATCAGGTACTGACAGTCACTATGCAATGGCTATGATTCAGATTTTTCAAACTCTCTTTTGTGCAATGGGGTAAGAAGGAATGTTTGCAGTTTGCAGTGCTTCTGAATTCAAGTGCAAGAGTTTGCAAAGCCAACTGAGGGATTGGAGTGCCCAGCACGCCACTAAAATTGGTGCAGTAAGGGTGTTCCAATCCCCATGGTAGCATTGCTAATGTCAGCCTGTGTTCTCATGCTGTGTAGTGAACTCCAGCAGCTGAATCATTTTATTGAAACTGGTTTTTAGAGGGTGTAATCACCAAAGGGCCTGCTAAGGACAGCAACCAGCTCAGACAGCTGATGAGCAAAGACTGCTGCCTATCTTGCTAACCTCATTGTTTTCATGTGTTTTCACCACATGTCTGTTGTAGCTGCTTGTTATCTTTCATTGTATTCTTAGTCTCTCCCACAGAGAATTTACAGCTTGTCTTTTTATATAATGCTAATATGGTTTGTACCACAGTGGGTCCCTGGTTTATTTCTGGGACTCCTGGGCAGAACTAAAGTAATATGTGGTTCTATTAACAACAGTATATCACTACTGTTAATAGTGAGACATTGTAAAGAGAACTTATGTTACTGTCAGGTGGGGAGGGCGGAAGGGATGGAAGGATCGAGAGTAGGACAGGCACTTGGAACGGGACCCCTCGGGGATATGGCCGTCTCTCCTGGAATACTCTAGGCTCCCCAGTAATCCCCTCAGGTTGGTAGGTAGCCTTTCCTCCTGGTTCAGAAGGCAACCCTTATCATCCTAGGGGAGGAGAGACTGCACCAACACAAGGCGTTTGACCCAGACCACGGGGTGAGATACACAGTGCAGGGTGACTCGGTGACGTGGATGAAGGGGGACCAGGACCAGGGATGAGGGATTAGGGACAGGAAGAGGCATAAGGAGAGGACTGGGGGAGGGACAAGGAGGGGCCAGCAACCTGAGGAGCAAAGGGGAGGAAGATGGGCAAGGGATCACCAGGACTTCACTATCAAATGGGGGAGGGTCTCCAGGGATAGGGCACACACGTTCTACAGTCACCAGAAAAGGGGAATTAGGGAGAGGAACCACAGGCTTACACACACTCACACCACCAAGGAACTCAAGACAGGCACTTAGCTTTGCATGCAGGAACAGGGGGGCCAGCTTCTCTCAATGATTACTGGCGGGGAACTGGTGCCCCGCCGGCGTCTTTATGTGTTGCTAAATCTGTCCCAGTGGAGACACCTGTGGGAGCATCAAGGTCCCGCCACCACTGTGCCCGCCTCGCCGCCAGGCGCGCGCTGTGTCTGGGCGGGGTGGAAGGCGCCCCCCCCTACCGATGAGGAGGCGCCCCCCCATGGGGGAAGTCGGGGCACTTCCTCCACCCCCCGCTATTTGTTGGGGAAGGCGGCGGTCTCCCCGCCTCCAGGGCTCGTCACGAGGCCGCGGCGTGACAGTTACAGCTGTCTTAACAATCTACCTGTGCTCAGAACTCACTGGTATCTCACAGTCAGCACACTATAATTTCTTCATTAAAAGCTTTCTATCACTGTAATTCAGTTGAATTAACAGTACATTCAGCAACACCTATTGTTTAAGTTTAGATGACTATTTTCTTATTTAAGTTAGGAGTACAGAGAAAATGAGTACCCTCCAAAATGGGTATACCTACTGAATATGCACTACCTGATTTGCCATTTAGGGGTCAAGTAACAGGCACTGTTACTTGACCCTTAAATCCAATCCATACAATCCAATGAGTACCCATTTGGGATTTAAAAATAGGGGGAAACCATGTCTGTGTGTGAATGCCCACTCATTTTATGAGCCAGCTGTTAGAAGGGACTTGGGCAAGCAGAGAGCAGCACAGGACCTAGAACCCTTGGCCCTGCTATCTCAAAGCAAAGCAGCTGAGCCACACCAGAAGGGTCCTTTCAAGGCACTAACTGTAAACTCTCTCTATGATTAATAGACAGTGCCCATCCCCATGACCAAAGGAGATAGGACCAGCTAGCAGTTGCTTTGGTAGGTTTCCTGGTAAAGAGCTCAGTCTTTTTCCTTTCTCCAGTCTCTCACCTTTTCCCCCTCCTTCTGTTGCCATTGTCTATTACATCCCCTTCTGTGCTTTGCTTATCCTCACCTCTGCTCACCCCTTATTTTTAGTGCTGATTCACTTGCTACCTTCCTGTATCTCCGAATGTACCTTACGCTCCCTTCGCACTCTTCCCCTTTTGTATTGCTTATCTCCCCCGTTCTCTCCATATGTTACTAACTATGCTTCATTTATCACCCTTCTCTTCTCTCCCCACCGTCCATCTCTATTAGATGATATTTATTTATTTATTTGTTTTGTTTGTTTATTTGTTTTATTCAGCTTTTATGCTGCCCCCTCCTGCCACAGGCAGCTCGGGGCGGCGTACAACCATAAAACACATAAAACATGTGTTCAAAGAGTAATACATAAAAGCAGCATTAACACCCCATCTAACAACCCACCCCCACCCTTCCCTTCCACCTCCCCAACGGCCAGGTGGAACAGCCAGGTCTTACATTGTCTACGAAAAGAGGGGAGGTCTGTAGACAGACGGACCTCCGACGGGAGGGCATTCCACAGCCGTGGTACGGCCACCGAGGACGCCCTCCGCATGGTCGACACCCGAGTTACTCGGGGGACGCGCAGGAGGGCACTCTCCGATGACCGCAGGGGCCTGTCCAGAACCCGGGAACTGAGGCGGTCTCTGAGGTATATCCATGGTGCTTTGCTCAGATCTTCAGTTCTGACTCCTACTTGCCTGAGGAAGGACCCTGTGAGGTCCAAAAGCTTGTATGAAATGAATTAAATAAATTTATTGTCTTAACAATAGGTTGTAACTAAATTATTTACCCCTAAGTAAAGTTAAAAGGAGTTAAATATTGTAGCTGTAGTAAAAGCAGTAACAACACATTGTTTTCTTCTGCTTGCAGGTTAAAGAAAAAGTCCCAGTCTGTAGATATTTCAGCATCAGACTACGACCCTCTGGCACCAGTAGCACAACCGGCTTCTCAAGCCAGTAAACCGGTGCCTCTCATTAAGACAGCCATTTCTGAAGAGGAGCAGAACAACACTGCAAATACACAAAGACGCAACCCACGGAGGGGGGAGCTGAAGAGATACTACACCATTGGTGAGCTAAAAAGCCAGTGTTCATTTAAAACGTTTTGGCCAGTTTATGAAAGCCATCCTTTCACTGTCATCCAATCAATCAAATATTCTTTAACTGGATGGATGAGATTTGCCAACTCTTTTTATGGCTCACTAGGGTCTATTTGCTTATCTGTTGTGAACATTAAAGTATGGTCTTTTGCAGATAAATGCAACAACATAATGTACTAATGTGACTTCTTAAGCAACAAGTACTTTGAGTTTGTTCTTATTAATTTTATTTGCATTAATCTAATTAAGCCTGATTTTTGAATTTTAAAAATTAAATAACCAGACGCTAGTGCTGTTGCTTTAAGGGGAATATAAATGTTGAGGTCAAATTTGGCTTTAAGCAAGAAAACTGGGCTGGCACGGTTTCAATTCTTCTTTTCTTTAACAGTCTTTTCTCTTTTGTTTTATAAAAACTTTACTTCAGAGGTGACCACCATTGTCCCATTCTTTTGGGTTGGCCACAGCATGAGCTCAGATTGCAGCTCTTAAGGATGTCTGGGTAACTCCATCCTTTGAGCTGGAGCTGAGTAATCCCACCAACTGTGGGTGTCAACACGTGTTTCCAGTTATGTAGTAAGTGCTGGTTGTTCCCACATACACTGTGCAGTAGTCGCTGTTTGTACCAGCCACTGCCTAATAAGGAAGGGGAAGGGCAACATACCTTGAGCCTGGTAGGGTCCTAGGAGTGGCAGCAGCAGCAGTG
The DNA here is from genome assembly GCA_003113815.1 of Sphenodon punctatus. Taxonomy (NCBI): domain Eukaryota; kingdom Metazoa; phylum Chordata; class Lepidosauria; order Sphenodontia; family Sphenodontidae; genus Sphenodon; species Sphenodon punctatus. The sequence goes on along the minus strand of QEPC01013438.1, from coordinate 4,742,201 downwards.
ATGGGTGCCAGCAGAAGAATTGGTGACTTCAGCTGGCCCCTGAGAGCCTCAGCGAAGGCAGAAGGGGTAGCAGCAGATCCCCAACATCGGTGTCAGTGCTGGGTCTGGGAACAGCGCTTCAGCTGCCACAAGGGATCCGCTGCCGCTGCTTCTGCAGATGTTCCTGTGGCCCAGCTTCAGCTTCCAGTTCTGTTTAATGGGACCTGCCACTTCTGTTCCCGGCAGTGCTCCCGAAGATCCACCACAAGCACTGCTCCCACGCTCCAGGTAGGCCCTGCCTCCAGTATGCCCTGCCAGAACTGCGGCTACTACCACACATAAGGGCAGCTGAATGGAAGTGTCATCCACGGTTTGTTCATCAGGATTCTTTCCAGATGCACAAACCATGTTACTTCTGACTGCAAATGCATGGATGATGGTGGCAAGGTCGGAGTCTGAGACAAATGCGTGGAGCCGCCTCACCAGATGTAGCTGGCGGACGGCACTCCTGGCCACAGCTGCTAGCTGGACATTCAGGCGCAGCTGTGAATCCACGTCTGCACGTGAGGTGCTAACACTGGGCGAACCCACTCCAGCCAGGTCCCAAAGGTGGGTCACCAGCATCTCATGATTCACTGCGTCAGAAACCACTGAGAGATCGAGTAGAACCAACAGGGTCGAACGTCCCCTATCCAGCTCCACTTGCAAGTCGTCGACTAAGGCCACAAGCACAGTCTCATTGCTATTACCCGGGAAAAAAACCGACTGCAAGGGATCCAACAAACCAATACGGTCTAGCAACTGCCGGCCCACCACCCATTCAGTAACCTTCCCTAAAAAGGGAAGGTTAGAGACAAGCTGATAGCTCGCCGGGGAGTCAACATCCAAAGATGGTTTTTTGAGGAGTGGCCAGACCACCGCCTTCTCAAGGGAGTTGCGTAGCCTGCCCTCCACAAGAGAGGCATTGACAACCCCAGCCAGCAACGGCCCTACTGTCTCCCCACAGACCTTGTCCGGCCAGGACGGGCCCGACGGGTTCACACGTAGTGGCACAACAGACCCGAGCACATTCCCCGACTTAGCAGCGGACACCAACAGAAACTGATTCCACAAACAGACAGGGCATTCCTTATTTTGGCCCTGATACTGTATCTGAAGGGGCGGAGTCAAAGTAGTGTTCAGTGGGAGCAATTTTATCCGTGAAATATGCAATAAACATGTCACAGAGGGCCCTGGAAGATTCCAGGTCAAAGTGTAGACAGGCTGGACTGACTACACCCCTCACCACCCAGAAAGGCTCCACTGGACACTATTTTGTAGTAACAGCTGCTGCCGCTTCAGCCCTACTTTGGGGGTAGGTGTTTTTTTTTTAAAAAAAAAAACCTACGCCTTCCCCTTTGCTTTTATTGTAATTTTATACTGACAATTTTTATATGGTTGGCTTGTTTTATTTTGGGTTTATTGTATTTTGTATTTGTATTCCCTGTTGTGAGCAGCTCTGAGCTGCTGGAGGCAGGATGGTGGCGGGATACAAGTGAATAAAACAATAATAATTAATAATAAACGTGGTATAAGTGGTTAACATCACATCTGGTAACACCCTATGAATTAAGCAGTCCAGGAACTGGGAAAAACACTACCCATATACTGAAGGACCGATATAGGAACTAGTATGTCACCATCTGTAGGATAGATAGCTTGAGGGGATGGAGGCCCCGGAATGAGGTGTATGCTTTTACCTTCCATGTTGTATAAGGAGAATTACTTGTGCCTAAAGATGTGAGGAATCTTCTGCTAATGTGACATATTATGTATTCTTTTCCAGCCATTAATATAAAAAAATGGTTAAAAACAAAGTAGGGTTTGCAATCTGATTTAGAATATGATGCTCATGTAATAAATAAATATATAAAATAAAAAAATAAGTGATTTAAAAAACATTCAGAGTAGCTAGGATGTTACCTTTTTACAGACTTACTTCTGTTGGTGTGTACAAGCTTTCAAGCTGTTCTGATCTCTTCTTCAGGTAGGTGTTTAGACCGAAAGAAATGAACTCAAAAGCTGGTCCCCACCCACCCACTCGCAGAAGTTGAGTAAACCCAATAAAATATTTCATCCTGACTTCTTTATCTTTTGTTCCCTTCATATTTGAGACAAACACAGCCACCACACCAGAAACTTCTGGAGCTGTCTAACCATCCTGGGAAATAGAAGAGAGTGTCTAAATTTCTAAGAGCAACTATTGATCTTGATTTTGGGGGTTCAACAGGTGAAGATGCTGGGATGCCTTGCTATGAAAATTCAGCTCATCTAAAATATCTGAAACTGAGCATCCAAACATCAGGTCACCTAAAATCACTAGTTCTTTGAAAATTTAGGCCACAAAGTAAATTTTCAGCAATTTCTTTGCAAACAATCCTTTAAAACGGTGCCTCCTCCAAAGAGTGTAGATCATGTGCTTTTACTTTAAGGGAGGTGGCTCTCCTGAAGATAAGTGAAATGTGCAATTTGCGTACCAGCTGAGAATTACCCATTAGCCTATGTATAGAGGAATATGCCTCAGGAACTCAGCAGTAGAGGAGAAACTTCCTGACGTGCCTGATGTAGTGAAAATTAAGTTCCGGTTTCTGCACAGAGCAATCAAAAGAAGGCAAAGGTAATTTATTTTTCTGGGTTTGAGATCTGTTTGGCACTATGTGGCAAAACTCTAAATCAGCAGGAGTTATATTTTAATATGTTATGTAATAGTCATCCACAGTTTTCTGAAATTCAGCTGTACTGAAAAACTATTCACAGAGAGAAAGAAGGAAAATACAGATTTCAGTCTCCTTTTTTCAGGGTTCACTTGTAGGCTGTTACATTTATTAGACAGGCATGTTTTCGGACACATCTCCTCCCTCCCCATCCTGCACTCCGTACCAAACGGGTGGATATGCAGAATCTGTCCCTACAGAACAGCTTGACGAATTGCAACCTAGAAGAAGAAGATGACTAGAAACTAAGCTCAGTGAATAGCCATCAGCAGCCACGGGGTCATGGGCACATCAATTAGGTACCAGCCAGATGTTGGCCACCCACTCGCCACAGCCCTGCTACTCACCGTGTCGTCATACCACCTTCCCTGTGGCCTCTCCCATCCGTTGGGGCACACAGTAGGGATGTGCGAACAGAACCAGGTTCGGATGTTCAGCTGTTCAGCTGTTCGGTAGTTCGGGTCGAATGTTGAGTTCGGATTCGGTATTCGGTTCGGTCGGGCTCGGTTCGGTCTTTAGTTCGGTGCAATCAGAAACTGAAAATGACATTTGGTTTTTGAAATAAAGGGAAAAAACCAAAAAACATATTTCCGGCTATAACATTTTTGTTTCTTATTCAATGAAATTCGAGGAGATTGTACCCCCGATGGAGGGCACTACGTGTACCAAAATTCGGAACGGTTATATAAAGGAAACTGATTTTAGAAGCAATTGAAAGTTGTGATTTTAAGAAAAGCTCCATACACAATCATGGCTACAACGTCTTTATCTTGCATCCAATGTTCATGAAACTTGTGCATGTTACATCCCTCCATATGCTTAATACTTCTGCCAATTTTCAGAAAGAGTGGATAAACGGTTCCAAGGGTATAAGACATTAACCTGAAAATACATTTCCATCTGTAACATTTTGATATTCCATTCTGTTTACAGGATATTTCGTAAATGTACAGGAGATTTTAGTAAAGGGACCCAATTATATAAGCAATTGATATTGTCCCTGTGAAGATCATTATTCAGATGAATATCAGCATATTCAGTGCCAGTCAGAGGCGGGCACCCTGCATGGCAGGGGGAGAGAGACTGTAGGAGGAAGGATGTGGAGCAACCCCAAAGACTGACAGACACATTCAATGGCCAAACACATTACTGCAAGCTTCTAGCTTTACAGGACCAATTGGTAGTGGCTTCGAGGTGGGCATAGGGGGCGGCCCTGAGGCGGGCATAAGAAACATAACTGGGAATTCTGAGATAGCATCCCAGCAGTCAGGAGACATAGTTTAAACACATCCAGGCTGGCCAATTATCATCACAGTCACATCCTGCAGCACTGAGGCAGAGGACATAACAGAATCTCTCTTGACTGTTTCCTAAACAGATGCTTCTGACTTCCCAGAAACAAGTGGGGGAGATATGTTGGGATGGTCCCAGCACAGAATGAGGATATTTGGTTGACATTTCTGTTGGCCAATTCGCATCACAAACCGATCTTATACCACAGTGACATACGAGAATCCCAGGCATAGGCCCCTTTTCTACATATGTTGTACAGGCATATAAAATTGGGACCCTTTATAAAATCTTTCTGATATTTGGCAGAGATGATCATGAAAGTGTTATATACAGCCCTGCCAAATTTCATGTACACTGGTTTGACTACAAAGATGTTATAATCAGACATACATTTATATGTTAATTGCTTATATCACCAAGACCCTTTTTCCAATCCTTCTGAAAGTTGGCAAGGACAGTCAATATGGGAAGGGGTACAATCCAGACAGGTTTCACATACATTAGATGTGAGGCAAAGAAGTTACAGCTAAGAATGTATATGTAGAATATTGCAAAATACAATAGTTCAACTGCTTCTAAAATCGGATTCCTTTATCCAATCGTTTTGGAATTTGGTACATATAATGCTTCCTATTGGAGGTATAGGCACCCCAATTTACAGCCACATAGCTTACAAAACAAAAACGTTACAGCCGATAATGTGTTTTCCATTGAAACCAATGGAAATTCAATTCCGAACTCACCGAACGCATCCGAACCGAATGTTCGAATTCGAGTTGGTTCGCACGTTGTGTTCAGTCAACCAAACTATTCGACTTCGGTCCGAACTTCCGAACCGCGTTCGCCCATCCCTAGCACACAGCCTCTGAGCACACTCAGGTCCTCTGGGACCATAGAGTCTCTGGAGCAGCAGCTACAGCTGTCCAGGGAGTGACTGTGTCTTGGTGGTGGTGGTGGGGTGTGTGTGTGTGTGTGTGTGTAATGTGGCCCTGGCCTGTTTGTTGGGGTGCCATGCTCAACCAGGGAGTGGCGGCTGTGTGGGGACTTGCTCTAGCTGGCTCCAGCTCCATCAGTTTTCATCAGGTGTATCAGCAAGGAAGTCAGTGCAGCTGTGCCCTTTTATAGTAGTTGAGGATCTGTCTCCGAATAAGCTCTTTGATTTTGAATTTTGCACTTGAAATAAATATTAAGAATCTTTATGTGTGAAGATGACATTACATTCTTCTCCAAAGCACAGCACTTAATCTGAGCACAGACTGAGAATTTACGAAGATGCTATCCTCCATCACTGAAATCATTGAAGTCCATAGGGTGGAGCATTTTCCTCTATATCAGTCAATTTGTTTGATTTATAAGTAATTTTTTTAAAATAACAAATCTTTTTAAAATTAAACAACCTTTGTCAGATCTTTCTTACAACCCAGTGATCATACCAGCAGACTAACATAGACCCTTCAAGCTTCCCATAAGTTTGTGCAGTGCCTACATTTTAATGATTTTTTGCATTGTTTTTTCCTATTATCCTTCCTAACTAAAAATCTCGCTATATGGTTTGTCAGTGGGATTTATGTTTTAAATGCTTTACAGTTTTCCTACTAGTTGCTTTCCTTGCCCTGTATGGATGTTACCCTGAGTCACGGTAGTACTAGCAAAAATAACACTATGACCAGTGTTGCATGTTAGAAATGGCACCACAGATACCAGCACTTCTAAGAGACTTGAGTCGGGTAGCCATCGGGATGTGACTGGGACACAGCTAGTCAATTATTTATTATTATTACTATTACTATTATTATTATTATTAATTTATGTAGATCTTTTATCCCCCTAATCCCTTGGGCTTAGGGTAGTTTAAAATTATTTTAATTTATTAACTGTAACATTAACAACTAACTAACTCAACTCTTAATCCTCACAACAACCCTGTGAGATAGGTTAAGCTGAGAGATCTGAGACTTTCCCAAGATCACCCAGTGAATTCATGGCTAAGGTGAGAGTTGAACCAGGGGCCTTCCTCCTAGTGCCTGGTACATGTACTGCACTCTTAACCTCTGCACCACGCAGTGCAAATGGCCATACGAAGCCAGACCTAGCACTAAGGTTAACTTATAGGGACAGCCTTGTGTTCACCACCACAGGGGACGGGAGCATACTAGGACAAGTTGGACGCCGTGCTTTTTGGCCTGTTCCTTTGGCATTGCCTAGGGTTAGGCCCTCTTTCCCCCCAACAACATTATTTGAAGATTGCAGCCAATGTGTGTAAATCTAACTGGCAGGTAAAGTCAATTATAGTACGGAGCATCTTGGGTATTTATCAATATCTTTCTTTCTGATATGAATATATTGATTGCTGTGTACCCCAAACCACATCAGTGAATTTTGTGAACCGAGGTAACAAGATGGGTTTTGAAGTGAAGTGTTTGATATTGGATGCTTTAGAACAAGAACCTTAATGATATTTCTGCAAGTTCTTCACTTATGATCGTGTTTGAATAGAAATTATTCCAGTAGGAATGCTACATTTCCTTAAGATAAAGGAGCAAAGAAATCGAACATTGTGGGAGCTGTAGCTTATAAAGATCATTTTTCAAAAAGAGAGAGGCATAAAGAAGGCAGTGAAAATGATTTGTTTTACAGGAAACCCCCAAGCCCATAATTATATGTTTACTTACACTTAGTAAGTGTGTAGGCAGCATCGTGCAGCTGCATAATAGCCTTTTTACCTAGTAAGCAAGCAGCTCCCTGGAAGGTATATCACTTCAAATGTGACTTTCTGTCTTAAATCTTCACAGATAAACTAGAAAACAGAGAATTAAGGATAACCATAAGATCCAGTCAGAACATCTTAAACACTTAACAGCTCCCTGATGTAAAATAAAGCACATAGATGTCTCGTTTTTGTGGCTTATTTTATGTGTTTTACTGCTTGCCTTGATGCATTTGTGAGCTGTGTTTTATAGTCATTGAAAGGGAAAGGGGAAAGGAGCTTCAGGGTCCTGTTGATTGGAAAGAAAAGTAACCAGTTAGGAAAGCAGAGAAAGGGATGCAAAGAAACCTTCTCATTCTGCATCTGTGAAAACAAAATTGTAAAGGTAGAACCCTCTCAGAAGTTCCCATCTTTTTGGACCAATAGACCACTAGCAATGCTGTAAACGTACCGCAGTCCACCATGCACATGCTAGAAATCGCAGTGCCCAGGTGCATGCTCATTGTGGACTGGCCATGGCTGTACAGGACAGATGGTATTGGTCAGTTCTGGTAGATCATGGCCAGCACACGCACTCTAGGGTCATGCCCTTGCTTCCCCTATGCTTATAAATGACTGCAGCACCAGAACGGATTGAATCCTACTTTGACATAGCTGATTCATGGCTGGTTCCCTGGCCCAGATGTGGACTGCTTACCATGGCCTTTTAGGCCCTAGTAGTCCATGGATCACAGTTTGGAAACTTTGTTCCAAAGGTTCTGCAAACATCAAACTATCCATATATGAACTAATCTTCTGTTCCTCTACAGAATTCTACAAGCATTACACCTTTCAACTGTGAGGGGACAGAGAGGTGGAGGGGACATTACATATAATTTTTAAAACAATAGCCTTAAACACTCCTTAGGTGTGCAGAATTATATAAATTGAATATTGTGATTCTTGATTCCACTTGCCCATTCTTACATACGCGTGGCACAGAATGGTTACCTAAGCAACAGTGGATTCAGTGGTGAATCATGCTTCAGGTGTAGAAGCTCAATCTTGCTCCCATTAAGATTAATGGCACTAGTGCCATTGGTTTTGATGGGAGCAGGATTGGATAAAAGAGAGTCGAGAAAATTTCGGTCTCAGTGGTTTTCCAGTGACCAGAATGAAAACAAATCTAAAACTATTTGCATTTGTTTGGAGAACAGAATTTATTTATTTATTTATTTATTTTATTTTATTTTATTTTTATTTGTGGCACACACTGTTTTTAAGAAACTCGTGTGTAAAACCTCTGAAAATGACGTAGAAGCAGGACAGAACAAAGCTGTTTATGGGACAGCTTCTTACTTGATACTGTGTGGTTGTTGGAGAGCATAGTCAATGACAGCTATAAAATATCGTAGTCTATCCCTTCCATAACTGCTTGAATCCAATGATCGAAGTAATGCTTCCAGTGATGCTTGAATCCAGTCATTTAAGAAACCTCTTCTTAAACAACCTTTTAGTTCTACTTAACAAATACACACACAGCTCCAGCAGAGCACACAAGCACTTGGTTTGCCGCCTTCTCATTAATAGCAGAAATTTTAAATACCCCCTTTCCAGGATGTGTATGTGAGACAGAGCACTCCCTGGCTAGCCAGCATGTAGTGGATTTGCAAAATCATAAATTTTACTAATCTCAGCCACTATTGATGTTGTACTGGGTTGGGACAAACAAAGTCCGATTGCACTTTTAACTTACATCTCTTCAGAATGTGGGTCGACACATTTATTAATCCAGGCAGAGACATACAGCTGTAGATCAGAAAGAACATCATACCAAACTTGTAGTACATATGGAAGTGCTGAATTATGCACAGAAACAAGGTTACATGATGACACTGCAGGTGATCTGAAAGTAGGACACTCCATCTGGAGCAGCTCAAAAGAGGACAATTATCAAGAAGAAGCCATCTCTCTAGTTATGGATGCTTTCATGATAAAGTTCCACTTTTCCCTCACAACCACTCAGCTTCCAGTCAGTTTGGCTTGGAAAATGGGTCTATCCTCAAACCTCCCTGATCCCCTGAAGAGAACTGAGCATTTTTCCTGTAAAGTTTGAAGAAAATACTGCTTTTGAGTTCAAGTATGTTCTGCAATTCAAAAGAACCTTTGCTGTTTGCCTATTACACCCCCAACCACATAAGCATGTGTGTAGCATGGAGTACACAGGCCATTTCACTGAAATCAATAGGATTACAGACTTCATATTGAGCGTATGTCTATGTGCTTTGGTGAATTGAGACACAGATTGCAAAGTGCTTCTCATAAAAAGTGGCTATGAATCAAACCAGCTATTTTATGGGACACAAAGTTTGCAGGTATCTGCCAGTAAAGCAAAAAAATTGTCATAATCTAAGCCAAAGCCTGTTGGAATAAATGGAAACTCCCCCGAATGGACTTTAATAGGCATTAGGCCTGGCCCCAGGTGTTCCATTAAATTGTCTATTATTTGCTCCTTTTAGCTGCAGCTTTTAGCTAGCAATCAGCCTGCTGGCTTGCGTCAACTGGGGAAGGTTGTGAGTGTCCAGCCTTCTGACTGAATGCTGGGCAGGGGTGGCTGTTGGGTCTTGAGGTTGGAGGGGCAGTAAGGCTGGGCGGCCTGCAGGCGGCAAAGCTGCCGGTGGACCGGCCGGCAACGGTGGGCGGAGCCAGGGCAACAGTGGGCGAAGCCAGGGCAACGGTGGGCGGCATAACCCAGCAACAAGGAGTTTGAAGGGTTAATGTTGGATGGACATTACGTAACTTAATCAAGCAATTTCAGTTAGGTTAGGCAGGTTTATAATCTCCTCCTCTCCCAGGTTTAAAAGCAGGCAGACAACCTTAAACCTCACTTATAAGCAGTTTTAGCAAAGATACACACACACACACTGTCACGGGTTGGAGATCCACACCCCCAGTGACCCTTCTCATTGGGTGCCAACTGTCATGGGTTGGAGGTCCGCACCCCCACTTTACCAGGTTTGAGTGACTCAGTTTCCCTCGCGTACAGCCCACTTGGATCAGTTTTCTCTCTCTCGCTGATTCAAGCCTGCCGCAGGGACAACCCCTTTGTCACTCAAAGGCCCGATCCTTCCCATTTACAGACTCTTTAATCTCTGGGTTCGCAAGAGCTTGAGAACTCTTGTTGCTCACTTGTGTTCCAATGTTAGACACAGACACTTCTTCATAAAGATAAGAAGTAAGTTTATTGATTACATAAGCAAGAT
>QEPC01013438.1:4720707-4731306 GCA_003113815.1 Sphenodon punctatus | reverse complement strand
GCATCCCATTTCCAGCATTGTGAACACACACCTAAAGATCCCATTTCCAGCATTGTGAACACATATCTAAAGATCCCATTTCCAGCATCCCATTTCCAGCATTGTGAACACACACCTAAAGATCTCCAGACTCACAGCTACATCTCGGGATTTAAAAAGCATCCAATTTCCAGCATTGTGAACACACCTAAAGATCGCCAGACTCACAGTTACATCTCAGATTGACGGGGGGTGGAGGTGGAGAGCAGCAGCGGCAGGGAAGCAAGCGGCTGAGGCTGGCACAGTGCGCCGCCAGCCTTGTCCTGACCTGGACCCTGAGACTCCACATGCGACTGAGGCAAAGCTTCTCGCCTGGGCGCTTGCATCCATTAGGCGCAATGGAAGAAGGCTAGCCCCTCCCTCCCTCCACAGCATGTCCTATGCGTGCTGTGGACTGAGGGACTCAGCCACCCAAATCGTGCTTTCAATAGAAAACACGGTTTGGGCGGCTGAGCAGCTCAGCCTTTTTGTCCCTTCTGGGACCCACTCTCAGAGAAGGGAGGTAGTCTGACAGCAGCAGCAGCCTCTGAAGCAGGTCAGAGGCTGCTGCTGCTGCTGTCGGAAGCGGCTGCACGGGATTTTGTTTTTTCCTTCAGTGACGGCACGGTGGGGGTCCCCCACGGCGCTAGGGGGGCAGTGCCCCAAATACGCGGTGGGGGGGGGGAGCTGATGCTGGGCTTTCCAGCTGGCTACCTTAGACTATCTCAGAGCTTCCTCCCTCAAGCTTGACATCCAGCCATGTTCAGCCCTCCTGTACTGGTCCAGCCATGCTCCATCCTTGGATGCCATCATACTTTACTCTCCTACATTAGATCCTTCCTCCCTCGGACTGCTTTCCTGGCTCTGACTCTTACCACTGGTATATAGACTTAGAGCAGGGATTCTCCGCCTGGTGCTCAGGAGCACCAGTGTGCTCGGGCAGTGCTCCCCAACTCAGCTGTCAGTAGTGCTCAGGAGCACTTTGAAGCAGTGCGTCATCCATTAAAGTCATGTGAGCTGGGATTAAATCGATTAATTATCTCCGTTTCCGTTGCAATGAATTAAACTGAATTGCAGGAGGGAGCCTTAATCAATGCATATTTATGCAAATTATGCATGCAAATTACACAGTGCTCCCAAATAGTCACGTCACTCCAGCGCTCATGACTGGGAAAAGGTTGAGAACCCCTGAATTAGAGTCTGCCTCACAACTTGTTATTTGATCTCTGGCTTCTGAGTTCCTGGCTCTGGCCCAGCTTGCCGTAGACCCCCCTGCCTATGCCTGCTACCTTGGGCCCCATCCTTTAAGGTCAGCCTGTTAATCACTTTGACCCCACCTCTTTTGAGAGGTGTAAGCGGGTAGGATTGCAGTGCCCAGACAGTCTATGGTGAGCTGCTGCTGAAGCTCAATGGGCACTTTCAAACGACACACTACCCCACAGGGCCACCCGTGAGTCACACAGCACCCACTCTTCCACTGCTGGGAAGTCCAGCGTCCTCTGTGCAGGGCAAGCCAAATGGATGTGTGGCAACGGGCACTGCCTGTATGGACAGCAGCAGCCAACCACGGCAGTAGACAGGTCCATCGCTCATAGGTGCTGTGGGTAGGGAAAGCGGCCGTTGCAAGTCACAAGCCCTGGCCTGAACCACTGGAGAACCCGGGTTCCCCAGCACTCATTGCCTGGGAAATGTCACTTGCAAAAAGCGCCTGGCACAATTCCTCCTACCCCATAGTCCATGGCGGGGGGAGTGTGTGGCAGCAGCCTCCATGGCTGGGATAGCCAGACTGGGAGCTGCTCATTTGAATCACTCCCCACGCACTCCATCTGGGTGGGTGCTCCATGGCAGATGTCCGGTCCCCCCCTCCCATCACCTTGCTCATTTAAAAACACCCAATGACAGCAGGCGTTAGCTTGGGTCCTGCTGACCCCCTAGAATACGGGGTGGAGAACCTTTTCCTTCCAAGGGGCCACAAGCTCTGAGGGCTGCCTACAAGTTGTGCATGGGAGTGTTTAAGGGGTGCACTCAAGAACAGGGTCCAGATCATGGATCTCTGTCATGGATCTGTCTCCTATTTTTGTGTGCATGCCCTTAGACTGAGCTTGGTTTGTCGACGCATCCGAAATAAAGCAAGGACAACCATGTTGGGTTTGAAAGGTCGCAATCTTTATTTCAGATGGAATTAGGCATGGTGGGGGTAATTGCCCTCAGGCAATTCAGGTCCAGTGCTAACTTCTATACTTGCGTACGTAACAACCCCAACAAAGGGGAGGCTTGGATGTACCCTCCATAACCCCCCTTTAACTACCTAACAAAAGCGTCTCCCCTCTGGCATTGGCTAACGGCCGCCTCCAGAGGGGATGAAGTCCTTCCGGACCCGAGCCAAGTTACCACCAGCTTGGGGACCGCTCATATCCCTTCCCACCTTTGCCAGTAACTCACCTTGGGAGGTTAACCCTGTTGCTGGCCGCGCCCAGGCTATTCCCCACATCTCTTAGGGAGATGCCTCTTTCACTACTTAAGAACTTGCTACAGCACTGGACCCCTGCAGGAGTGCAACAACACATAACAATAACTACCTTCCTCCCTCAATCCTGACTATTCAGGATTGATCAGCCAAAACAATGAAACACTACAAGGAAGGCGAAAAATGAGAAAAACTATCTCAGCCAATTATGTTTTCCCTTAAAAATTCCTTCCTGGCCCCTCTAAGGCAACCGGTTAAACCCGTAGTATCTCTGGGAGGGAGGGATGGGGACTTTCCAGCTTGCAGCAGCGCTCAGAATGCTGCTGCTCGAGTGAAACGGGCGGGAAGGCTCCCAGCAAGGGGCGGGGCCTCCACACTCATTTCTGATTGGCCAGCCCCGTTGCTGGGCAGACTCTGCCCGAGCCGCCGAGGGATCCTCGCCACGACCCGATCTGGCTGCGCCAGCTCTCCCCCTCCAGCGCCGCTGCACGCGCACTGGAGGGGCCAGAATACGGCCCTAACTTCCCCATCCCGTGCTCCATTTCACTAATGGAGCATGACAAACACCCCTGGTGGCCGCCTATTTCGACGGGCCAAGGTTTTTTTTCAGTGGTTGGGGGTAGAAACTGGATCCAGGGGCCAGATCCAGCAAGCTGGGAAGGGGTCACATGAAAGCAAGGCCTGGGTCACATTTGGCCCCCGAGCCTGAAGTTCCCCACCCCTGCTGCAATAGGAGCTTGCGGACAGTCTGCTGGGAGCCTAAAGAGGCTTGTGCCTATGTGGTATTCATTGCTTTGGAAAGACTGTGGAGAGTAATAAAACAGCAATTAAACTAGAATCCTTGCCTGAGCGAGTATATGTGGATCCAATTCTGCAAGTGCAGTTCTGCACAGGTCTATCCTTGTGATGAATGGCTTCTGCAAATGAGCCATTCATCACAGGACTAGACCCTGTCTAACAGGACTGTGTCCTGTTCCACTCTGCTCCCTGCTGGCATTTGAATTTTCCAGATGGAAAAGTGGGTGGAGATGCTTTTTATTTGGAGGTCCAGGGGGCAGAGTTAAGGAGGAAGACCTGCCACACCCCCTCCACCCTTTGGCTGCAGTTACTCCATTGTCCAGTAGGTGTGAAGAAGGAGGAATAGAATTGCATCATGTTCCAGGGTTGTGGTCTGTTTACAGGTGCCAACAAAGTACTTAAAAACTGTAACGCTAATTCAACTAGGTCAGCAACAGTCTTATGTGAAAGCTTTACCATGTTCTGACCTTGCCCGTACCTTGTTTTCTGCCAAAAGCAATCAGTGTCGGAGATCGAAGCGACCTGGGCTAATTGTTACCATGATAAATGGATTTTAAAATTGCATTAACGGTGTGAGCATTTTCTGGTTCTCTCAGATGGATTTAGTGCTTTCTGGCTGTTTTTTTTAAAAAAACAAAACAAAAAAACAAACAAAAATGTTGTACTATGTTAATCTTAAACCCAATGGTTAAATGTCAGTATTTATCAGGTGATTAACAGCTTACTCAAACAAGTTCATGCTGGGTAAACAAGGGGAGTAATTAAAGTAGATATTGTCATGTACCCAAAATGAACCTGTGTTTAAAAACTGCAGCTCAGAGGACTGACCTCTGAATATTGTCTAATTAAAAAGATCACATTGAGGCTAAATTTGGAGAAAAGACTAAAATAGAGTCACTGCTTATTTAGAAGCAGGACCAAGATCTGCAGATCTCCAGTGCTTTGGGGAGGACTACAAGCATGTATTGCTTGTGAGATGCAGGTGCAAAGCCAGAAGAGAGGCAGTAGCAGTTAACTAGCAACTCATATGTCTAAAGCTCCCTTTGGTTCTACAGGAAACCCAGGGGAAAGAACCCTTATTTGTCAGTGCACTTAGGAATGAAGATTTCAGTTTTCATGGGAGATGCTCAGTGCTGGCGTCACTCAATTTTTGTCTCTTACTTAAAGCTCAGTATTAGCTTAACCCTAGGCTGATAGGTGGGGTCTAACTGACCCGAGAGGGGTACAAAGAGTTAAAACTTTTTTAGCAAACTTTTACCACTCCATACTCCATGACTTGTCAACCATAATGGGCTCAGTTGCCCTGTGGTGTTTCATGCCCCCTTGTGATTTTTTAAATTTATTTAAGGTTTTTATTCTGACACTGCTAGGGGTCAGTTTGACCCCAATTGAAGTGCATGAGAAACTGAAAGTACTTATGTGCCTAGGGATGCTGGGGGTAATATAGACCCTCAAAATGCTGTTAAAAATAAAGAAATGTTTATTATTTCTTTAAATGCTTAAACCAGAATCTGTTCTTTCCTTTTTTTTCCTCAGAACAAATGGAAATAGAAGGAAATATAGCACTGTGTCTGTTTTTGTTAATGACATTTTTGTGTGTACAAAAATATCACTACAAATGCTTTTGGGGGTCTATTATACCCCAAACTAAAGAACCACTTTACAAACATAAATCGAGTTGTATATTTTTTTTGTATATTATAAGCTTACTGGTGTGAACCTTCAACTGTTTTTTTCATCATAGCTGTTTCGAGACTTCATTTTGAAAAATACTTAACCCATTCAGCCATATGGGATTGTTTGGATGCCTCCATTTACTTGCTAAGTGATGCTTTTGGTCAGTAAGGGTTAACATTAAAACCTTTTTGCAGTAAGGTGGTTATCAGTAGATTTCATGGAGCCATCTCAGAGGAATACAAAGTGTGCTAATGTCCCCTTCATTTACTTGCTTTAAAATGACCTTTTTGCAGTAAGGTTGCTATCTTATCTTATCTTATTTATTTAATTACGTTTATATGCCGCCCCCTCATGCCTACGGCATCTCGGGGCAGCTTCCATACAAAAATAAAACAATATTTAAAACATCAATAAAATTCATAACAATTAAAAAACCCTCATATACCCCCCCTCCCCACCCCCAAAGGCCTGGGAGAACAGCCACGTCGTACATGCCCAACAAAAGACCAGTAGACTTGGGGCCAGGCGGGCTTCCTCTGGGAGGGAGTTCCACAACCATAGCCCTACCACCGAGAACGCCCTCTCCATTGTGGCCCCCCGCTTCACGCGGGAAATCTCTAGGAAGGCGCTCCCGGCGGATTGAAGGGGCCGTCCTGAAACGCAGGAGGGCCTGATATCTTATCTTAAAGGCAGATATCAGATTTCATGGAGCCATCTCAGAGGAATACAAAGATAATTAGATAGAATCACTAATTGATTGGTAAACAGTTGGCACTCCAATAGAAAATTCAGCTGCTATTCCTGTGCCATTACTAATGTTAACATTGTGGCCATCGTGAGGTATTACTGACCCCCATTGCCTTTTGTTTTATTCTTATTCCTGTCCTCCCCCCCCCCAAAAAATATATTTTTTTATACAGTGTGATTTTCTTTACTAGACAGCTGTTGTCTTTTTCAAATTAACCCCCCTGTTTTTTTTTTTTTTATATTTATGACTTAATTGTGGTCTGTTTGACCCCAACACCAGATTAGTACAGTGGGCATATCCAACTTGTTAGGGTTAAATAAAGGTCTGTTAAAGCCTTAGCCCGTTCATCTTCCGAAGGTAGTGTAAGACCTTTTTGTAATCCGTGTGTAATATGCAGTATACAACACAGGCTTCTGTAGGGGTAACATGAACTTGTGTTTGCTATGTTAATCTAATTATTTTTAATAGATATAAAATCTTAAATTTTTGCTATCATGGTATCCATTGCTATCTGCCATTAAAATTAAAGATGGCAGCATTTCCACTGCTGAAACAGATGGTTCTTAGGAATAAACAATTACATTTAAAAAAAACAACAACAAAAATACAAAAAATGATTTAGGTATCTGGCAATGTAAACCCTGAGAATGACACAGCATTTGACTGCACTGTGTGTCCTTTCTTTTGTTAATCTTCTTGAAAAAGCAATTTCAGGAAATGGTGGTGGCTAAGCTCCCCTAATCATAATTGCTCACTTTTCAAATTTATTTCATGTTGCTTTTGAAAAAAAGGAAGGGAGGGGTTGCAGGTTGCTTTCCCAGCCCCTTTACATTTTAAGTAAAATTATAACGATATTAAAATCAATATTCTGTATAAATTTCCCTTTCCCATCCAATTCCCATCTCAGCCCACTGGGCTAAATCTAGACTAACACAAGTGAAACAAATGGAATTACGTCATTGTAGAAACAATGTTCATGGCACAGGAAGTAATCTAGGCCAAACAACTATAAATAAATACAGATTAAACAAATTAGGTTTCAAAACACAGAAGACCATTAGCTGTCACTGCAAAGTGACCTAACTGCAGCAATGTGAATGTCCTGCAGTCTGCCATGAGTGGCAGTAAGAGACAAAAGTACCATTGCGTCAAGCAGCCATTTCAGTGTTAGCAGGTTATTTCAAGACATCATTTCACTGATAATGAAACAAATCGCTCAGCCAATCTTACGACACACTAATTGTATCTAGCATCTTGGGTTTGCTGTCCCCATTATCACTATTAATGCAGAAGGCACTTTAACAGAAGAAAGAACTGTCTGTACCAAACTGGAGCACCATTTCAAAGGCACCCATGACACATAGACATCTAACTCCCAGAAACAGATTCAGATTTCTTGGTGCCCTGGGCAGGAAGAACTTTACACTCCCCTACACAGACTGCACCCCAATAAAACACCTAGGGTGCTTTTAGACAGACCCGGAGGTTGCCACCTCCAGATCTGCTTGGGGGGGCACCCCTGGGTTTGCCCCAGTGGCAGCAGCTTTAGATGGATTCTGCCACCGCCGCTGCTCACAGTCCACCCCTGAGCACGCACTCCCCCCACCATAGAGCTGCAGGTCTATCAGCAGCTGCTCTAGGCTGCTGCCTGCAGCTATATGGGGCAACCTACAGCCGGGAGTGGAGCTGCAGCGACTGGCCATCATTTACCTGGACCACTGCTCTGCCCCTGGGCCCTCTAGGTTTACGTGGCCAGCTCCAGAATATTCCACAGCACCGCAAGCTGAGCTGGCCTGCAGCAGACAGCACCTGCTCTGCTCTGCCTCACCCCAGCGTTGCCCACCTTTACACAGATGGGTCACCCAGGGGTGGGGTGGAGTGAAACATCAGCGGAGCAGGTGTCTGCCTAAGGACACCCATAGTGTAGCCCCACCTGTCTCAGAACCAGAACCATGTATCCAGAACTACTGGAACTCAGGCACTTGCAAACGCCACAGTCAAGCACTTCCACTGCTGGAATACTTTACTGGTGGATACACACTGTTGTTTGGACAAAAGACCTTGATAAACCCGCACGCTGTTAGGTGTTTCTCTGCATAAAGCCAACATTTGGTGCCTTGGATAATCAAGCTGTTAGATGAAGATTTTCAAGGGTACAAGCAACATTTTGGTGGTTTGATTTAAGGTTAGGAATACCACCTCTATGGGTTTGACCCAGAGACTCTGGTTTTTGATCCAGAGTTTCAAAGTTCCAGGTGGGGCCATTTTTTTCCAGGTTAGCTAACCACGTTCATGGCTAACCCAGAGAATTGGGGCTTCCGGCAGCAGGACTTTCCTTTCCCCTTTTTCATGAGGCCTCATCCCTATGGAGCACCCTGACCTCACAATGCTCCCCAAGGGCAGGGTCACTTGAGAAAAGGGGTGCGAGGATCCCTTTGCCTGACCCACACTGACATGGTCCTCACTCCTCCAGGCTTCGTCCCAGAGGAAGATGGCATTCCTACTTAGGACAGGAAAGGAGTTGTCAATAATAATGGATTAATGCAAGGCCCTCTGGACCCATAACTATGGGCTCTTAGTAAATTGTACAGTAACACACACACACTACCCCCCTCCAGATCCTGACAAACATTCTATTTAATGTGCTTTAAAACTCCATATAATGACACGCTGCTTCTGCACAGAGGGGTAGTTCAAATTGTTTTCCTTTTGCATATGGTTTGGGATAATTTTATGGGAAGAGGTTGTGTTTTTCGGGCACTTCATTACCTGTTTGTGAGTGATAAGCAAATTTGGGCAACATTTGGATCCTAAGGAAAATAGTTTCCTTAGCAACCATAACTAAGTAAAATTCTAAGCACTTCTTTACCTTTCATGTGGCTTTTTATGAGAGATCTGGATCACACTGATAGTTAAGCTGAGCAAGAATCCATTCAGGTATTTGTGATCTTTCTCTATTTGTTTTACAATCGGAAAGTTAGAAGTATTAGCAGGAAGAAACACTTTTCAGATATGCCTGTTTGGCTATGCCTGCTGAGATCCATTAGAAGAATGACTGTGACTTGAAGATGCTGGGAATCAGCTGGGTAAGTGCCTGCCTGTCAGTTATATCCATTCATTTGAAGAATGTATCTTCTTTCATATCATCCTGTTTCCTTTCCTCAAAATCAGTGGGGTTGAGGTCTCTAACGTGTAAAGAGCAATACTATTTCTAGCCTGCTGTGGAAAATGAAAAGGTCCCCCACCCCCCTTTTAGAAATACTTATTGTAGTGTTTTGTTTGTTTATTTCTGTCTTTCCCCCTTAAAATGGTGCTATCGGAGATACATAGGTTTAAAACTTGTCTGTACTTTAGGTTTCAGTTCACAAACCACTGACTCTGGAATTTCTGAAATAAGCAAGTCGAGCAGGGGTGGGGAACCTTCTAGGGCTATAGTCCGGATGTGTTCCTTGCAGCGTTTCATGGACTGGAGCATCCAATGGGGGTTAAGGGATGACCAGAGTCATAGCCGTTCTGCAAGGAGAGTGCTTCCCAGCCAGCAGACAGGTTGCAGGCTGTGTGATGGCCACCGTGGAGAGATTGCAGGCCACAATCAATGGAAGCTAAGCGGAGTTTTAGGGGCTAGATTGAGGTATCCTGGAGGCCAATGGATGATGCACAGATGGTGTCATTGGCAGGGTTTCAGCTTCATCAACCATGGGATGGGAATTCAAGAAGGTGGACTTCTAGAAAAAGATGGGCTTCACCTCACCACTAGGGATGGCAAAAAGTATTTTAGGAGATTGGGTTGCTAACCTCGTGAGGAAGATTTTAAGCTAGACTCAAAGGGGGACAATGGTGAATACAGTGGCAAACACAATGGTATAAAACAAATGACTTAAATAATCATAGGAAATTAGAACAACTCTTGGTCAAAATAAAAATTCTAATCTAGCCAGGCATTGCATGGGGTTAGATGGAACAAGAACAAAAAGGATAGGTAAAACTATTTAATAAAATGATAATTAAACTGTATATTTGAAAAACGTACAGAACGCAAAAGTCCTCATCCTCATTGTTGAGACCCTGCAGCCTTGATGGTTAGCAGGTAGATACTGCTGGAGAGGAGAGCAAACAAGAGACAAATAAACTATTAATTGATTGATTGATTGATTGGCTATCACCCCTCCCCCCCCCCGTATGCCTACGGCATCCTGGGGCGGCTCACAACAAAGTAAAACAACAATAAAAACATATAAAAACATCATCACAATAAATAATTAAAACCCCATCCCAAAATTCCCCCCTCCCTACCCTATCCTCCCACCCTCCCCTCCGAAGGCCTGGGCGAACACCCAGGACTTACAGGCTCGGCGAAAAGCCATCAGACCCGGGGTCAGGCTAGCTTCCTCCGGGAGGGAATTCCAAAGTCGCGTCCCGCCCACCAAGAACGCCCTCTCCATTGTGGCCCCCCATTTAACATGGGGGACCCCCAGGAAGGCGCCCGGGCAAACCGCAAGGATCGCCCTGAGGCATGGAAGGTGAGGTGGTCCCCAAGGTATGAAGGGCCCAGACCGTATAGGGCTTTATAGATCAACACCAACACCTTGAATCTGACTCGGTATGCTATAGGCAGCCAGTGCAGAGTGCAGAGCACAGGTGTTATATGCTCCTGCTGTCTCGTCCTCATAAGGAGACGGGCCGCCGCATTCTGCACTGGCTGCAGCCTCTGAACCAGAACCAAGGGAAGCCCCACGTAGAGCGTGTTGCAGTAGTCCAGCCTCGAGGTGATGAAGGCATGAATAAGGGTGGCCAGGTCGGACCCGGAAATGTATGGGCGCAGCCTCCGTACCAGATACAGCTGGCGAAAGGCAGCTTTAGCCACCACCTCCACCTGCCGATCCAGACAGAG
>QEPC01013438.1:4688141-4702238 GCA_003113815.1 Sphenodon punctatus | reverse complement strand
GGGGGGTGTCCCCCCTTCCACCCGCACAGTCTGGGAGGGGGAGGGGGGAGGTTTTTGTTTTTTTTCATTGATTTCAATGGGGACAGTTCCCCATTGATATCAATGGAAAAGATCCGGAACCGGTATTAATCTGGTAAGCTGGTTTTTTTAAATCTGGGAACCGATAAAACCGGTACCCGGTATTTGCCCTGATGTCCCACCCCTAGCCCTTATCCCTTGGCCTTGGCGCTCCCTGGCTTCCTCTCCTGTCCCTCCAGGGATTGTTGGGGGCCCCCCATTCATTGTGTTTAGTCTCCGGTGCTTGCTGGAACATGGCTAGCCGCGCTTCCCCCGGGCTCGTGGGCCCCAGAACCCTGGGCACCCCGCGTAGTTGGGCCTTCTGCAAGACCATGGCCCTGTGTGACCTGTGGTATTCTCTGGCCGTGCAATTGCTCCTGAGCTGCCCGGATAGCGTCATAGGTATCTACTCCTTGTCTCTATCATGCCTCTATCCCATCCTTCGCACCCTGGCTGGCGCGTGGGATCCTTGTCAGCCTCCTGGACCATTTCCTGTCCGCTCCCCGGTCCGTGGGGCCTTTGCCTCTGACTGTGCTGTGCCCCTGTGGTTCCCCCCCATTGCAGGACTGCCTGTGTTGGTGTGGGGGGTGCCCATGCGGGCTGTGCTGTTGTGGGGGTTCTGTTTGCTGTTCCCCTTGTCCTGCCCTGGGCAGGCTCCCTCCCGCTACCTGCCCCTGCCCCCCTTCCTCCCCCCTGTGCCCGATGTGCTGTGTGTTGTCTGTCCCGCTGTGTGCCCCCTTCCCTTCCTTTCCCGTGCGGGTGTGTCTGCGCCCGGGCGTGTGTTTGTGTTGTGTGCTCATTTTCCCTGTGCCTGTTGTGTGCGCTGCCCTGGCGGCTCTCCTCCCTCTTCCCCCTCCCTTCCCGTTTCCCTTGTGTGGGCATTCCCTTTTGGTACTTTTGGCTTCACTTGCCCTCAGCCAGCCATGTCTGTGTCCTGCCCCTCCCCGCTGCCTTCTGGGTGTTTTGACCACGGCCGGGAATCGGCGTCACATCTGTTGCGCTCAGGCCCGTGATCTGCCGAGCCGATTCCCTGCCGTGGTCCCGATCCCCCATCTGTTTGGTGCCTTCTTTGACTACGGGGGGTGGTTAGCTGACTCGCCACCCCTGGGAATCCACTGTGGTGACTCGGGACCACGTAACGTCTGAAATCACCCTCTGGTACAATTTAAAAGGTTTCAAACCGGCTCCCAAGGATTATGTTGGAGAGCTTGTGGGATGCTGGGAACATATGTACATTGCTGGTGGCAATGCCCGGTGATTCAAGATTTTTGGAGGCTTATATGGGCAGATATCAGACAGATAACAAATATCAATTTGCCATGTAAACCTGAAATAGCTCTGAGTTTATTTCCAGACATTCCCTTAATGAATACGTATCGGGATAACTGGTGAGTGTTATTTCTAGCTGGGTTGCAAACAATTGCAAAAAATTGGAAGGGGGCCTGCTCAGCCAACAGAGAATGAATGGATGTCTAGACTATGGTATAAGGTGCTAGCGGGAGCTAGGGGGGATTATGAGACTTACCTGAACAAGTGATTGCCATGTTTTAGAGTAATGAAAGATAGAGTAGATCCTAGTAGTGCAAAAAGTTATTTATATGTATCACAAGTACAATTTTTCTTTTTTTTGTACTAAAATTGAATGTAATTTCAATTGTGTTTTACTTGAATTAATACAAAAAAATTAAAATCTGCAACAATGGTGATAAATTTTAGAATGGTAATGATCAGTCTGAGGTAATCAGTTTTTAAATACTTTATTATATCATAACACTTCTGGAAGAAGTTTCTCAACTGTTTATAGTTAACAATTGATTTTCAATCCTTCATGTAAGATCTTCAATGAAGAGAAAAAACTTTTTTCTTTAAAAAGTGAGGCTTGCCCTTTACAGGCCCCTGACAGGTCGGAGTCTGGTTCGACTTACGCCCCCAGCACCCTCCTTCACATGCCCCGGGTTAAAAAAGCTCTTTCCTTTAGTTCCTCTTACGACTGATTATTTTGTAAACATGCTACTAGAAGCAAGTGTGTATTTTTAAAGGGAAAAAATTTAATCTGATTGTTGTTCACATAGAGAGAAATGAGTAGCTAAGTGTGGAAGGATTGAAATTCTGTCACTACCATGGGTTGAAGTATCTATTCGCATTTTGCCATTATCTTATCTTGAATGATGATCCCTTTTGCTTTCATCGTGTCTACAGTGCCATCAGATAAATTTGTTGTACTACAAAGCAATGTTTAGTGGCTTATCCACTACAGTGTATTACAGATTTTCCCTGATTCTAGTTCATGCTTCAGTTTCACTGTGATGTGCAAACTGTATAGATAAATATATCAATGCCAGATTCGCTTAACCACATAACCAACGTGTCCTAGTCAATTGCAGTAGAAATAGCTTGTTGATTTTCAGGAGTGTCTGTCTGGGAAACCACATTACACATTACTGAAGTATAGGTAGGATTCAGATCTGTGCAGGTGACTCATGCATGCCTTTATGTAGTATATAAGTTTTGTCCTACCTTCTTTTAAGCTGCTTTTAGACGAGCAGATCGTAGTTGCGTGACCCACTCACATGATTCAATCACGGGAGGCAGGATTAGATGTGATGTGTCATGCGTTCAAGGCGGCTGTGCATTGTTTTAAGACAGTGAACTAAATACCATGTATGAGGTATTTCGTTTGCGGTCTTTAAACAATGTGTGGCCACCTTGAATGCGCGACACGTCACATCGAATCCTGCCTCGTGGGATTTTGAAAAATCATGCAAGCGGGTCGTGCAACTGTGACCTGCTAGGCTAAAAACGGGCTTAGTTCTACAACAAAAGTGACAGGCATAGTTAATAATTTAATGTAAATTAATGGTGCATAGTGGTTTTCAGCTGCACTAAAATAATTGTACAACTGTTGTTCAAGTTAAATTCTTCCCACACAGAAAGAGGGGATGATGCAACAGCTCAACATTCCTTGGCAAAATGCTGTGCTACTCAAATGTCCATCACAAAAAAAAGGATTTTTATTTTAAAAGTCACCAAGGCAATTCTGTGGCTCCTACACCTTCCTCCCTTTCTTCCAGAGTTAACTTATAGGTGCCTATTAACTCAAGTATTTAGGGGGTATAGAGTATGGACTAGGCTGTTGTTTTCATAGAATTGGGATGCCAATACTAATCGATCATTAGAGGGTTGGGTTGAGTTATGTGGGGGTTTGGGTGTGTTTTGTGGAGATGGGTTATGTGGCAGTTTTAGGGGGTTTTATTTGTTTTTATGAATTGTGAACTGCCCTGAGCCTCAGGGAAGAGCGGCATATAAACTGAAATAAATAAATGTATATGTTACTAACATGGGTTAGGGTTATGTGAATAACTTTAACTTGTGTATTCTACAGAAATGTGGCCACTGTTAAGAGATGCAAGTCTAAGGCTATTTAATCAGTGCAGTGGAGTTGTGTTTAAATCAACGCAACAGAGATCAGATCTTACCTTATGGTATAGTATTTTGAAAGGGGTTATCAGAAGGTCTGATTGCTTTGTATTGTTGTTTAAAAATTATATTGTAAGCCACTCTTCAGTCCTTGGGAAAAGGTAGGGTATAAATCTAAATGAATGCTGAAATATACAGTTCTCCAAGCATTATGAGTAAAATTCCCTTCATCATGAAGCCAGAGGAATCAGACTTTTTATGAAGATCAAGTGCAGAGTGATTTGGGTGGTAAAACCATCCTCACCAATTTAGAATGACAGTTTAAGCCCGAGGCTATTTACTACCCTGTCTTATCACTGGTGCAGTTCACTGAATCTGTATCTGAATCAAGAGTTTGGTCTCTCTCTATGCTGCCTCACCAGCCAATTTTGCCCCTCATGATCCAGCCTTTCAGAGCAGTGTTGAAATGTATATATTTCTCTACACACTGAAAATTAAATAGAGCAGACGGTTCTGCTAGGGAGGTTTCTTCTGGGCAAGCCTCTGGAAGTTCAGGTGGATTTTAAATGAATAGACTAACAAATGAATCTATTTAACTAAATATGGTGGTTTAATTTTTAAACTTGACCAATGTCCTCTCAAAAACCCATCTGAAATAATTCTGCAGTACAATAACAAATTCACAACATAGGAATCGGTACTGTTTGCCAAAAGTAAAGTTGAGCTCTGCTTGAAGGTCAGTGACCTTCTTACAAATCAGTGTATTGTGCAGCTGGGGCAGCAGGTCTGAATTTGTAATAATTTTGCAAATCAGGATTTGATTACTGAAGGAAAACTGCTTGAGGCACACACTATAGTGGAAATTAGGTTCTGGTTCCTGCGCAAAGTAATCAGTAGCAGCAAAGATAATATACCTCTAGGCTTCAGCTATTTCTTCTAGCACATAGTGTAACTTCACATTCATTGCGTAATTTCAGACGTGACGGACCTCTTGGCCCGCCACGCTGAACCCTGGACGGATCCCGGTCCATGATCAGACCAGCTGTCCTTTTAGACGTGCTGGCCTGATCTCTGAGGGGGATCGGGGAGGGGGCGCAGCTGTGCGGCGCGACATGCAGCCACTCAGCCCCACGCTTCCTCAGCCACCCGCCCATGGGGAGATGGGCGGACTTAGTGACCAATGGGGCTCCTGTGCCTGACCCCATCCCATGGTTTCGGCCTGATTCTGGGACAGGGCTGGCAAGCAAACGTGCATCATGGCCATCGCCAGCCCCGTCCCAGATCGTGGCCAGGCTAACCACGGTTCTGGAGGTGAGGTTGGTCTCACCTCCAGAACTGTGGTTCGCTTTGAACCCCGCCAGGAATTCACCATGGTGAACATCTGGCGGGGCTCAAACAGACGTTCACGGGATCATGGCCACCACCCTTAATCCACTGTGATTCAGGATGGTTGACTGTGATTCCATAACGTCTGAAATTACCCATTGTTACACAATAAATAACAAGTTTCTGGGCATGTTTCTGGAAGATAGGTCCATTAGCAGCTATTAGCCGGACAGGATCAGGGAACATGACGGGAGCTGGGGGAAAACAACAGGGAATGGATCCCCATTGTGACCTGTTTGGTGCTTCTCCCAAGCCACCGTGATTGGGCACTGTCAGAGACAAGATGCTGTACTAGATGGACCATTGGTCTGACCCAGTATGGCACTTCTTACGTTAATACAAAGCCGCTCAAAAGGTAGCTGTCTTGATGGAATGTCTATGTGTAGCCAAATCAATGACAAGTTTTTAGTTTTGTATAATGCTCAGTCTTTGAGTTAACATTAGCATAATGGTGGAAATAAACTGCTGTACGCCTGCTTCAATAAATCTAGCTACAGAATTATTTTCAGAATTAGTACATAACCCATGCCACATTAGTTGAGTGTTTTACAAATATGCTTTTATGCTCTCAGTCTTTTTCCATGAAGATGTTTATGTTCTGTTTCTTTGTAACAACATTCACAAGCATGCAGCTATTTACAAAACTCATTGTCATGTCCACTGACTTCTCAGGTGAAACAAATGGCACCATAGAATGAATAGGGGTGAGGGACACCAGCACCTCTCTTTTGGCACTACCAGAGGTTAGCCCAGAACTGCCCCAGGGTGGGTAGGTGGCTAGTCTGGGCATCGTCCTTGGAAAACATCTGAGGACATAGTCCAGGCTAAGGGCCACCCACGTGTGCCAACACAGGCCACAGCAGGCTAGCACGTCTGTTGTGCCCCAGCATACCTGCCATGAGTCAGGGCCCGCCCTGGCCAGCTGCCATGCCTTTCTGTCATTGGCCGCCATGGCTGTCCGTCATGGTCGGGGGCAGGGCACTGGGAGCAGGGTGCAGGTAGGGCTGGCCACCCGCATGTTTGTTGAACTCCCCGCCCCACCCAGTTCATGCGGGCAGTGGGACACTCTCTAGCCACAGGCACGTTTGTTTGGTGTGGTGGCGTGGGAAACCACAAACTACATAACTCAGGCTGGGGAGCCATCATGCCACCTGCACATCTGTTTTTACTAAGGCTGGATCAAAAACAGTCCACGGTTCTTTTGAGGTTCTTTCAAGAATCGAGAAACGTACCAAGATCTTGACAAGATCCCATGAGAATCTCAAGAAATTTTAAAAACCACTCTGCGCATACGCAAAATGGCCGTCCTGCACATGCGTGGTCTTTTTCCGAAAATGTTTTAGTATAATTATTGCTTTTGCCTATGGCAAAATTATCCGTGCCTCAGATAATTATCTGTGTCTCAGATCTGTCCCTTATCTTTCTGGGCATACCCTCATCTTTGCTCTCTTCTCTTTTAGTGCTTGCCCAGGGGCCAGATCCAGTTATGGGAAAAGGGGGCCAAAGGGACAACTAGCTCTGGGCTGCATTTGGCCCCTGCGTCTGAGGTTCCCCACCCCTGCTCTTAAGGTACTCAG
Organism: Sphenodon punctatus; assembly: GCA_003113815.1. NCBI lineage: Eukaryota > Metazoa > Chordata > Lepidosauria > Sphenodontia > Sphenodontidae > Sphenodon > Sphenodon punctatus. The sequence goes on along the minus strand of QEPC01013438.1, from coordinate 4,695,801 downwards.
TGTTGGGTAGTGTCGGTAGCCAAGATACTGGGCTAGATGGATTTTTGGTCTCAGTTTGGCTGTTCTTACATCCCTATCTCTGCTCCACATAGAGGTTGGGGAAGGAGGTGCTTAAGGGGTTTTGCTCAGAAAGAGGAGGCTCCAGATCATCGACCCGTGCCTTGATTCTGTCTCCTGTCCTTGAGTTCATGCCCTCATCTCTGATTCCTTGCCCTGAGCTCACTTTTTCAGCACTTGAGGGTAGAAACTAGATTCAGGCACTGGAATAGGGTGGCCATACCTCCCCTTTAAAAGAGGATGCTTATGAAAAATACATGGTGCAGGGCTGCATTGGTTCCAGTGCAGCCCTGCACCATGTATTTTCCATAAGCGTCTTCTTTTAAAAGGCAGGAATGGCCACCCTACAGTGGAAGGGGGGCAAATAAAAACTACCGTGGGCTGCATTTGACCACTAGGCCTGAGGTTCCCTACCCCTGCTCTAAGATATCCCGTGTTGGATAGTGTCAGAGCCTAGATACTGGGCTGGATGGAACTTTGGTCTGACTCTGGCTTTTCCTACATTCCTGTCCCCACTCTGTGCCTAATGGAGACCTTTCCATACCAGTATTGTTCTGTAGCTAGCTAGGGACATCTGGGTACAAAGGAAGTTAAATCTCTGTACAATAGGGTAATTGATGCCAATTCACTTCCTGTGCATGTCGGTGTCCTTTAACTGCTGGCCTGTGGAGACCTGCAGGACCATCTAATAAAGTTATCCTGTGACTCAAATTGTAGAATTCTGTTTTTGTTTTTATTTCATCTTGAAATAGAAGGGTCCTAGACTTGCTTTTTCTTAGGTGTCTGATTTAAATAAGATTGCAGCACACTGAAATTCCCCTCGTGTTTTGATTGCAGGAAACTCTTTTGTCATAGAATCTCTGAAATGTCTTCTCATCTTTCCTTTTGCCAGGTCATTTAGTTCTCATACAGGAAAGATTAAAAAAAAAAAAAAAAAAAAAATGGAGAGAGAAAGCCTTTTCCTCTCTAAGAATGTCACTATGTTTCGAGCCAATAATGCTTTAACTGCTTTCCTGTATGTGAAATGTATTCTCAAATATTAACTTGGACACTAATGATAGTGAGGACAGGTTGACATTGTTAAGGTTAATGGTTGACTTCTTTTTGAAACCCAAACACATGGAGAAGCAAATTGATTATATAAATTGCTTTACTGAACAATCTGAACTAGATTGACAGTATTTGCCCACCGTGTCCTACAGGCACATTGCAGCAATTATTTTCATACTAGACTAATTTTTTTCAGTTAACTCTTTGTGGTTTTTGTTGTTTGTTTTTTTAGGGGGGGTTGGTGATATTTTCTACATCTTATTTAATTATATATATTTGTTTTAAAAGTAAGTAAAGCAAAATCAGAACAGGATTTGTCCAATACCACCCCTTTTGGGTGTTGAACAGTAGTTTCAAAATCTTTTATTATTTGATTATTCTATCTTAAAAATACAAACAATTTCTTTCCTCCCCCCCCTTTTGTCAGGGGGTCTTGGCAAGATCTTTCCAGGGCCTAAATATTTGTGGCATGAAAACCCATACCCTGCAGTGCAGCTTTCCTTGCATCAGATTCTGTATATGCAAGGTACAAATTGGGGAAATCAGGAACTTAGCTTTAGTATAATTTTAAGTTATGGGAAGAAGAATAGCAGTGGATGTTGTAACTTGCAGTCAACAAGAAAAACATTTTGTTGGGGTAGAGAGGAGTTTATTAAAACACATGAGGGAAATTTCAACACCCTTCATACGCAAAGCTTGCTTTTAATTTTATCCTCTCTTAATTTGAGAATATAAACTATAGGCCAGATCTTTGCCTGCTATAAACCAGTGGATGCTAATATATTAGATATGCTAATATACGCCAGCTAATAATCAGCGTAGAGAAAGTAGGGTTTGCTGTGTTGTTTGCAAATATAGGCAATAGAGACAATATACCTGTATATACCTCTGCTTTGGATTTGTTTCTTCATTTTGTAACCCCAGACCTGCCTGACGAAGGACCCTGTGAGCTCTAAAAGTTTGCATGCCTTCACCAACTGGAGTTGGTCCAATAAAAGATATCACTTCACTACCAGGCCCAGTATGTTGCTGTTTTTTTATGATGCTACTAAATTTTTAATGATGCTACTAAATTTTGTGCATGCATTATTGAGTGTTGTTCGCATCATTGAGTGTTGTTCTCATTTATAAATTAATATTTGTATTCTTTACTTACATGAGGAGTATAGTTGCATAATGCCTTTAGAGGGCGTGTTGGTTCTTTTTTCTGTACTTTAAGTCCACAGGCGTTCAGTTCTTCGCTGTGATGGAACTTTGCTGTTACTTAGGCCACGTTCACACCTGTTAGCGGCGGCACTTTGAAACTGACGCGAGGCAAAGATGCAGTGGCAGGAAGGAGCCGGATGCTGGAAGTATCGCTGGTGCAGATGGGGTGCTTCTGCGACTTGACTTGTGGATGACAGGATGTAAAACACCAGCCCTGTCATCTGCGACCAAAGTCGTGGCAGAACTCCATTCGCACCAAAGGTACTTCCGGCATCCGGCTCCTCCCCACTGCCTTGTCTTTGCCTCACCTCAGTTTCAAAGTGCTGCCGGCATCAAGAGTGAATGCGACCTCAGTGTGGAACTCATTCCTTCCAGATGTCTGTCTCAGTTCCTCCCTCTTCACCTTTCAAAAGCACCTGAAGACTTATTTATTCTCCAGGTGCCTTTTTCCTCCCCTGCTACCTTCTCCTTTTAAAATTTTACACAGATTTATATTTTAACTGAATTTGGTGGAGAGGATGCTATAAAAATAAAAAATATCAGTGTCATTATTGTCATCATTATTGTCATTATCATTATATTTATTAAAGTAATCTTTTTTCTTGCAAATAAAAACTATGGAAACTATGGAAAAGTAAGAACTATGGAAAAATAAGAACTATGGAAAAGTAATGTTGTTGAGTACATGATTTGCAGAATCTACGCTGCTCAACTCTTTGCATGGTTAATTTGGCTAGCAACAGGACACAGAGCCTTTCACCTCTAGGTTCCTGACATGAAAATTGTTCTGCCTGGTAACTACTGGAAAGTAGTTCTCATCTGGAGTTTGAGCCCAGTTCCTAGTGGGCAAATACACATATCATAAAACGGCAATTCCAGAAAACTTCTAATCCCAATTAGCACTAAGTAGCTCCTGCCGTGGCAGTTTCAGTAGAACAGCCAAGCCTGCCATAAAGCTACAGTTAATCTCTCACCTCTGAATAGGTCCCTCCAGATTAGAGTTTGGACACATGCTAGCACTGTGATAGCCTCTGCCACCTGCTGAAAAATGAAAGGCTTGGAGTTTTCCAGGCTATGGAAATCTTTCACTAGAATTAAATTACTTACAAGTTGTGGAAAATCAAAAAGGACAACAGAGGGAAGTATTTAATTTAGTGTTTAGAAGAAGTTTGCATCTTTACTGAAGGGCTAACTGACCTAGTCACAGTTTGACTATCCTATTTATTGGATCTGCAACTGTGGCAGCCAAAAAATATTTAAAACTAAAGTATAAAGTGGGTGAAAATCTAGCAATCTGTTTGGACAAGCTGTTAGACTATAGACCGGATAGTCCCTGTATACCTGTTTTTTTGGTGAATCATCAAGGACTCTTTGCCAGGAGTTTCAGCTCCACTTTGTATGGATGAATGAATATGGAGCTCAGTATCATTGGCATATGGAACTCATGCAGGGCATGCAACTGCAACTATAAATTAAGAGTGAAACTCACATCATGACTAACTGTTCTTGGAGTAGCATCTGCTTTTCTAAGTGCACCAATAATCCTCTTGCTAAAAGTTTAAATATGAAATCTGTGCTCAGAACGTGTCATGTATTGGCTCTATGGGTGTTTTTATGCTTTGATCTTGCCTAGAGTGAGATCCTCACTCCAGGCAGGAATAGCCCGGGCCGCGAAACAAGAGTGACGGCAGCCCAGGCTGGAAAGGGGGCAGGGAGAGGGCAAGGCGATCCATGCTACTCGGAGCGGCCTGCCCCCTCCCTGGTGTGTGGCCACAGTGACCTCTGAGGCCGCCATCACTGCCCAGAAGCATTGCGGACCTGAACCAGGGTAAGTCTCAGCGGGCCATCAGATGTGATGGCCCGCTTTACCCCATGGTGGTGCTTAGCCCATTCTTCTCTGGCGATGGTCCCAAGGAACAGCCTAGACTAAGCACTGCCACAGCCCGTGTTACGGCCAACATCTGGCGGCCCTTTTAAACATGACATTGGGTACGGATTAATCTGTGCTACAGCAGATTAATCCATGCCCAATGTCATGGCTGAAAATACCTATTGTTTGATCCCTGCGATCCACTTACTGAACCCTTCAGTTTCATTAGTGTTATATGTCTATGTGCACTTGCATAACAGAAAATCCAAAGTGCAGTATCTTATGGGTCTATTTGAACCTCTTTCTCAAAACTGTAAATATCTGCTAATGCACTGTACTGTGGTATCAAATTAGTCCAGCCATAATGGTCAGTGTCATTATCCTTTGCTATGCATTATCCCTTATATATGACACCTGCTCCTGGAGCCTCGCACTGATGCCTCTCTGTGCTCAAAAACAACCCACTGTTTGGGGCTCCTGCCATCATGCCTTTATTATTATTATTATTATTATTATTATTATTATTATTATTAACAAACATTTAGATAGCGCCAGCAGTGTACCTGGCACTTTACAAAGTAATAAAATAGACACGGTCCCTGCCCCTAGGGCTTACAATCTGAGAGACAGGAGCTGGGGGAGAGACTTAGGAAGGGGAACAGAGGGAGAGACAAGGGGTCTAACATTCATGAAGATGCGAGGTCTCAAGTGCACGTACTTGGCTTGGTTACGATGAGAATGACAGCAGGCAGGTCCATGTTGCAAGGATAAGGGTAAACCGATCGTAGGTATAGGAATAGTGGCTCAGCAGGATAAAGAGTCAGACAGAGCAGAGCGAAAGAGGTGAGTTTTAAGGAGAGATTTGAAGGTATGAAGGGAGGGGGCAAGGCGGATGTGGACAGGGAGGGAGTTCCAGGCATGGGGGGCAGCAAGTGAGAAGGGACGAAGGCGCTTAGGGGAGCAGGGAAGGCGTGGAAGGGTGAGAGAAGGGACAGAGGAGGAGCGAAGTGCACGGGCTGGAGTATGGAGGGCGATAAGTGCAGAGAGGTAGGGGGGAGCAAGGTTGTGAAGAGCTTTATAGGTGAAGACTAGGAGCTTGTGCAGGATTCGTTCAGGAAGGGGAAGCCAGTGAAGCGAAGAGAGGAGGGGCTGCACATGGTCGAAGCGACTGGCGAGGTAGATGACCCTGGCAGCAGAGTTTTGGACAGAGATGAGGGGAGAAAGGTGAGACCGGGGAAGGCCAGTGAGAAGGAGGTTACAGTAATCGAGGCGAGAGATGACCAGAGCATGAACAAGAGTTTTGGCAGACGAGACAGAGAGAAAAGGGCGAATCTTAGCAATGTTATGGAGGGAGAAGCGACAGGATTTAGCAACAGAGTCAATGTAGGGTTTAAAAGAAAGGGCTGAGTCAAAGATGAAGCCTAGGCTACGGGCTTGGGGGACAGGCAGGATGGTGACTCCATCAATAGTTATTGACAGTGAGGAAGGAGAGGAAGGATGAGGGGGGAAGATAAGGAGTTCAGTTTTAGCCATGTTGAGTTTGAGTTGACGTTGAGACATCCAGGTAGAGATGTCAGAGAGACAGTTGATGAGACGAGCTTGAACAGATCTTTGTTCCTTAAATCTTTGCTGTGGTGGGCGGGCACCTCGTGGAAATCGCTCCCTCCAGATGTCCATGTCAGTTCCTCCCTCCGCAACTTTAAACAGCACCTGAAGACTTATTTGTTCTCCAGCGCTTTTAGGATCCACTATTAGTTTCCCTTAATGTGTTTTCTCGTCCAACTTTACCTTCCCCTTTTTAAAGTGTTTTAAAATTGATTTTATATTGTTTTATCATACTCTTACGTTGTGAAGCACTTCAAGCGCCATTTGGCAGGGGTGTGCTTTAGAAATTAAATTATTATTATTTATTATGGATTAGTCTTGAGTTACATAATCAGAATCGCATACGTTTTCTCATGAGATTACTTTAGCATACCTCAATTCCTAATCTGTCATTCCACTGCCATTTCTGGACAGTGTTGAATCAGTAGTACAATGCTTCACATGTGCATCTGATATCACTCCCAATGTGACAAGTGCAGCTACATTGATTTCCCCTGGTGGCTTTGAAGTACTATTTTGTGATTAAATGCTGGGGTTCAAGTATAGAACAGGTTTTTCAATATTGAGTCCTGCTGGCTTTGCTGTTAGCTAGCTAAATTATATTGCTTTTATAAAAATAAGCTGCAAATTCATCATATCATATTACTTGTTCCAATGTTTTCTGTTTTACAACCATAATGAATTATAATCCACCACCGAAGTACTCTATCTTTTCATATTACCTATTCCTGCAATTGAGAATATTTGCAGGTTACTAATAATACTTGAAATCATATGATTTCACTAGATAAGAATGATGATCCCTGCTTCTTTATTCAGGGATAAAGAGATGTTAGAAATGAGAACCAGGAGAATAACATGGGATCATCCAAGGTGGTCCTCCACAACAGCCTACTAAGACAACGTAGTACAGAAATTCAGACATTTTCTCTACCTTAGACCAACATGCCAGGACAATCCGCTTTCTTTGATTCAGTTGGAAACAACTTGTGGATTCCTCCCTAAATTACAGAGAAAGGTGGATAACAAAAAACAAACAAGCAAAACCCCCCACCTTGCTTTACTCCTTAGCAATGAAGTGAGTTTCCCTTTGTCTTGCCTAAAAAAGCAGTCAAATTGTATCATTTTAAGTGATACCAGACAATATCTGTCTGTGGCTCTGTGATGCCATGTGATTATCATTAAGCTGATGACATAAATAATATAGCTGTCATGGCAGTCCTAGCAGAGAATACCCAAAGGAGAAGATAACAGTGTGGCAGGGCTCTTTGGAAGAACCCCCTGAGGCTCTAAACCTGCGGGACCGCCTCACTTCCCAGGTTCTGGATTGGCTCCTGCGGTCGGCTGTAGGGATGGGCGAACAGATCGCAGTTCGGGTTCGGCCATTCGGTTCGGCTGCGTTCGGTTCGCCTGTGTTTGGTTCGTCGGTTCAGATGTTTGCCGTTTGGTGGTTCAGGTCGAATGTTGAGTTCAGATTCGGTATTCGGTTCGGTCGGGATTGGTTTGGTCTTTAGTTCGGTGCAATCGGAACTGAAAATGACATTTGGTTTTTGAAATAAAAGGAAAAAACTAAAAAACATATTTCTGTCTATAACATTTTTGTTTCTTATTACTTTTTGATGAAATTTAGGGAGATTGTACCTCCAATGGAGGGCACCAAGTGTACCAAAAGTTGGAACGATTAGATAAAGGAAACCGATTTCAGAAGCAATTGAATGTTGTGATTTTAAGAAAAGCTCCATACACATTCATGGCTAAAACTTCTTTATCTTGCATCCAATGTTCATGAAACTTGTGCATATTACATCCCTCCATATGCTTAATATTTCTGCCAATTTTAAGAAAGAGTGGATAAAGGGTCCCAAGGGTATA
>QEPC01013438.1:4667238-4684749 GCA_003113815.1 Sphenodon punctatus | reverse complement strand
TTACAGCTAAGAATGTATATGTAGAATATTGCAAAATACAATAATTCAACTGCTTCTAAAATCTGATTCCTTTATCCAATGTTTTGAAATTTGTTGCACATAATGAGATCTATTGGAGGTAGAGGCACCCCCAAATTTCAGCCACATAGCTTAAAAAACAAAAAAGTTACAGCCGATAATGTGTTTTCCATTGAAACCAATGGAAATTCAATTCCGAACTCACCGAACGCATCCGAACCGAACATTTGAATTAGAGTTCGGTTCGAACGTTCGGTTCGGTTGACCGAACTGTTCGAGTTCGGTCCGAACTCCGAACTTCCAAATTCGAGTTCGGTTCAAACGTTCGGTTCGGTCGACCGAACTATTCGAGTTCGGTCCTAACTTCCGAACCGCGTTCGCCCATCCCTAGTCAGCTGGGGGCGGCTGTTGGAGGTCCCTTGTGTGTCTCAGAGGGCCACACAGAGCAGGGCGTTCTCAGTTGCTGCACTGCGCCTGTGGGACTCCCTCCCGATGGAGGCGCGATTGGCCGCGGGCCTTCCGGAAGAACTGTAAAACCTGGCTGTTCCGTCAGGCATTTCGCGAGTGGGAGGGTGGAGTGGGTAGGGGTGGGGGGAGGGTGTGTTTTTATGATAAATGTTTTAAATTGTTTAAGTGTTTTTATATTGTTGGTTTTATGGTTTTGTTAGCCACTCTGAGCCACTGAGGTAGAGAGAGCGGGATAAAAATCTGATAAATAAATAAATCCTGTACTAGAATTCAGGGTAATTTCTGTGGGTGGCGTGAGTATAACACGAATCAAAGGAGTCAAAGTTCAATAATGCATTAGCCTTCGACTATCATACACAATATACACAAAAAGGCAAAATCAGCCATACAAATGTGCAAATAATATTAAAAGTATAAAATCAAAAGTAACAGTATCTTGTAGACACAGATTAAGAAGGGGCTGGGAGGAATATAAGGTAGAGAATGCCATGGGGAGAAACTCCAAAAACTATTCAAGATAAGCAAAATATTTTTTTAAACTATGCAACATAAGCCACGGAAAACTTCAGTTTTTGAAACTAATACAGGTATGGCTTCAAACACAATAAATAATGCAAACAAAGCATAAGGGTTCATTTATAAAAGAAGAAAATGAATTTGTATACAGTGCAGATAACAACAATGGGTATTTTCAGACATGACACAATCACAGTGAACCACGGTCAATACCCACATGGGGCCAAAACGCCCTGAACGTCTGTTAGGCAGCCGCCAGATGTTCACCACAGTCAATTCCCACATGGGGTCATTTTCAACCACACTTCCGGGGCTCCCCGCCGGACAATCGCCGCAAGCGTGGTCAAAGAGATCCCCAGCGGGAACCAACAAAAAGTAACATCTGGCCGGCAACCACGGCCCAGAATCCCCAGCGGGATTCCGGGCCATGGTCAAATCGGGCGGGCGCTGCGGCCGCATTGGCCGTGGTGCCCGCCCATCTCCCCAGAGGGCAGGCGGTGGGGGTGTGGGGCCGTGCGGCCGCACATTGCACCGCGCGGCACCGCCCCCTCCCCAATTCCCCGCCGGGATCAGCCAGCACATCTGTTGGACATGCCGGAGTGATCCCGGCGGGGAATCATTTGGTTGATTCCGGGACGGGGCGAATGCCGCCCCGTCTCGTCTGAAATCACCCAATGACTATATTCATGGCTGTAGAGTTTTGAGCAATTTTGAGGGTTGATAGTCTTCTTTTGATCCCCCAAAATTTGGAACCACTGCACTAGCTCCCTCTACTGTGGACAGTTAGTGTATATTGGCTTTGATCCTGCAATGAATTCCATGTGTATGAACTACTGCATTTCATTGACTTCAGTGAAACCCTGCATGGGAATAGGCATTTACTTATATGGAGCTCACTGTAAAACCGAGGCCTGTGTATCCACTGTTACAGAAACAATGGTGCAGAATCCCGGGAACCCTGTTTACAGTGTGCACACACAATTTGAGCTATCAGCGTCAAGAGACTTCATATTGGCTGTCACAGGGTAAAAACAGATGTGACTTTGGCCCACTTTGACCCGCTGTAGCCCAGGACCCACCTGCACATGTATGCAGGTGCCGCCAGATGCTGGCCCGGGATTGCCCAAGGCTGTGTTGCTGGCTAGCCTGGTCTGTGGCTTCAGCAAATCTCCATGGTCACAGCCTGGGCTAACGCCTAACTGACGGGGCCACAGAGGACCAGCACGTTTCTTGTGGCTCGGCATACCTTAGCCCAGACTGGGGTCTGCTATGGCTGAGGCTCATTGGCTGCCATGGCTGTGTGTCATGGCAGGAGTGGGGTGCTGGGGAACAATGCATAGCCAGGGCTGCCTGCATGGTTGCTGTGCTCCCGGTCCTACCTGCGACAGTGGAATGACTCACCAGCTTTGGGCACATCAGTTGGTGTCCTGTCCTGACTTGGGCCATATTGCCCATGATTTTCCACCCCAGTTCAGCTCAGAGGGTGGTTTCAGCAGCAGCACATTTGTTTTTACCCACAGTTACCTTATGAGTTCACACATAGCAGTAAAGAGTTTGAGTTCCTGGATTTCAGAAACATCAGAAATTTCAGAAACATCGTTTATGTTAAGGGCTCCAAACCTCAAGACCACTTAACATATGAGGCTTCTTTGGGTAGCAACAGTTTTATGTTTCCATTGCTTCATTTCTTTAAAATAAAGTTAGAGACTTGGCGTGATTTCAGACGTGCCAGGCCTCCCTTGGACCACGGCACGGAATCACCTTTTCATCTCCCTCTGGAATCCAGCCGGCTGGTCAACAAACGTGCCGGCTGATTCCAGAGGGGGATCGGGGGAGGGGGGCAGGGCTGTGCGGCGCAATGTGCAGCAATGTTCCCCCCAGCCGCCCACCCTCCGGGAGACGGGCGGGCGCAGCAGCCACTGCGGCTGCAGCACCTGCTCCCCTCTGGGGTCTTGACCACGGCCCGGAATCAGCGGCGGTAACAACCAGTACCATCCGCCGATTCCGAGCCATGGAGCGGTAACAGACTTTACGTTACCACGGTCAACTGCAGTAGAGTAACGTCTGTTGGGCCCAAAAGAGATTCCCGCCGGGTGTTCATCCCTGGCGGGAAACTCTTTGACCATGCTTCCGGAGCTCCGTGGAAGCGTGGTCAAAGAGATTCCCGCCAGGTGTTCATCCCTGGCGGGAATCTCTTTGGGGCCCAACAGACATTACGGTACCGTGACCACCACGGGGGGTTCACCATGGTTGACCGTGGTAACGTCTGAAATTACCCTTGGTTTTCTTTCCCATCCATAACTTCTGTGATTCTCAGTGAATTTGTGATAATTGCTAAAGAACGAAAGAAAATTCCAAACTGCAAATACTGACAATGTTGTCCTATTTTTTAGTTTATTTTTAAAATAAAGGGAATAAAATCCAGAAACTACACAAACTCTCCAAGTGTGTTTTGTTTCCTACAGCTAAAATAATTTCCTAACCTGCCTTACATAAATGAATAACTAACTTGAACTTTGAAATTTTCTTTCATTTCTCCTTTTGCTAATACTGCCTTTCGAAGAGCTGAACATTTTTTTAAACTTGATGTGGGAGGGAATGCTGTATCAACAGCCTGTTAAGGAACAGAGTATTCTTACATTCATTTTTCTCAGGAAGAAACTATGAAGGGCCACTTGGAGTTTAAATGGTTATTCTTCAAAATGGAGCATTATCTCTACAATTACCATGAATTTATTTCAGAGTGACAGACCAACTGGCTACAGTTAGGGCACATGCAGAATTTAAATGTTCTCAAGTACGTTTTAAAGCTACTCTACATCTCCACTCCTTATCCATACATCATTTATGTAACTGGACAGTTTTAGTACTCAAATAATGTAGCTTGATATTTTATTTATTTATTTATTTTATTTTGTATTATTTCTACCCCGCATCCTCCTGCTCACACGGCAGCTCAGGGCAGCCCACAATCAAAATTCCAAGTATCGCCTCAACTGCTTATTGCCTAATAAGTCTAGTTACGGTTCTCTATTGAACATGACTTTGCTCTTAGCTAGGGAGGGAGCAACCCTCCACTCTTTTAAGGTAGTTAGATCTTCTTGGATTGAAACATCCTTAGACGTTTGCTCAATGGCCTTCTTAATAGCCTGAAAACATTGTAGGGAGAAACCCAATCTATTCAGAGATGTTACCAGAAACCGTACCCAAGGGTATACTCTGACCCCCTCATGGTTCAGTTTTTCCTTTCAGCGTAGAGCTTGTAATGAATCCTGGGGCCAGCCAGTAATTTAGTTCAGTACCTTACAAATACCATTCTAGATTGATGTTCGATAGAAAGGGTATTGGTTTCAGTCCGGACAACTGCACCTGGGATAGTAGTTCCCATTTTAAGGATTCTCCGAAGGAAAAAGTTTTGCACTCGTTCCAATATCAAACAGTCTGAGGACGTGATCAGTTCAGTTCCATAAGTTAACATTGGACAGACTTTTGATTGGAATGCCTTCAGAACGTTTGAGATGGCAATGCCGTATGAGATATTATGAGCTGTTAGCAATGCTTTTGTCGTCATCAAAGATACCCGAGCTCGTAGGCTACGATGTTGTGTCCAAGTACCTTTTAGGAGTAAACATAATGCCAAGATATGAAAAAACATTAACCACCTCAATAGAAAAATCTGCCACTGACCACTTATGAGAGCGGAATTTTTGTCCAGCTATAAGTATCTTGGACTTATCAGCATTTACATCCAATCCATTGGTGATTTTATTAAACCCCGGATAGCGGACCTTAGCCCTTTTTCACTTTGTGAAAATAGGACTAAGTCATCCGCATATTGGAGCGCGTGCAATGGATAGTCCAATATTTTGGGAGCATGAACAATTGTCTATCTTGCTTTACTGTGAAGTTGGGCAGGTCTGTTATGTTCTGATTGTCTGTTTCATGACTTTCATGTTTTGACCTGGCATGACCTCGCTAAATTATACTAATAACCAATCAATGGTATGCTATTTTACAATTTTCTTGTTGTATCGAATTTTTGGTTTTTATAACGCACTATGATTGTGTTTATATATATATATATATATATATATCCTCATTGGTATATTTTAGTTGTGGTTTAAATATTGCTTGATATTTTTATGGTTTATTCATTGCTTTTGTATGTTTTTATTTGTTTCTATGTTTGTCTGTCTGCTTTGTTCGTTTTATGTTGGCCATGGCGAAAGCCCGTGCTGAAATAAATTTATGATTACGATTACATAAAATTCTAATGTATAAAACTCATTAAAAGAGTGGAACCAAACCGTTCCTCCCCCCAAACCTACCACCCTCCCCATCTCCCTCCCCAAAAGCCTGGTGGAACAGCCAGGTCTTACACTGTCAACAGAAAGAAGGGAGGTCCATGGCTTAGCGCGCCTCCGTTGGGAGGGAATTCCACAGCCTAGGAGTGGGCACCGAAAAGGCCCTTCCCATTGTCGCCACCCGGGAAACCCGGGGGAATTCGAGTCGGGCGCCCTCAGCCAACCACAGGTCCGCACCACAGCTCGAGACGTGAGGCGGTTTTGCAGGTAGGTGGTTTCCAGGTCGTTTAGGGCTTTATAGGTCAGCACCAACACCTTGAATCTGGCCCGAAGACAAAAGGCAGCCAGTGCAGAGAACGGAACACTTGTGTAATGTGCTTGAGATGACCCACCCCCGTAAGCAGACAGACCGCAGCATTCTGCACCAGCTGCAACTTACGGACCATCACCAAGTGTAGTCCCATGTAGGGTGTCTTGCAATAGTCCAGTCTAGAGGTGATGAAGGCATGGATGATGATGGCCAGGTCAGAGTCCAAAACATACGGCCGCAGCCGTCGCACCAAATGTAGCTGGCAAAAGGTGCTCACCGCCACCACCTGGAAATCCAGGTGGCGCTGCTAGTTGAGAAGCACCCCAGACTATGGACTTGAGTAGTTAAAGGGGGGACAAACCCCATCAATGACAGGAGCCACCATTCCGTCAGCCCTACACACCAACAACACTTCTGTCTTGTCAGGATTCAGCCTCAGGCGGCTTGCCCTCATCCAATCCCCCACAGCTGCCAAACATCAGGTAAGCACCGAGACTGCCGGGTCTGGGTCTGTAGAAAAAGAGAGGTAAAGTTGCATATCATCGGTGTACTGATGACCGCATATGCCGAACCCTTTCACGACCTCACCCAAAGGCCTGTGATCAGCTGGGGGCGCCCTCCTCGGGGTTTCCCAAGTATCTACTATGAGGAGGGCATTCTCTGTGGCTGCATCATGGCTGTGGAACTCACTCCCGTTGGAGATCCACTTGGCTGCCGACTTCCCCTCTTTTCACAGACAATGTAAGACCTGGCTGTTCCGCCAGGCCTTTCCCGAGGGAGATGGGGTGGGTAGGTTGGGTTAGGGGATGGGAGGGGAGGATGGGGTTTTATATTTTTTTTAGTTGTAATTATTGTTGTTTGTTTTTAATGTTTAAAATGTTTTTTTTTAATGTTGTGAGCCACCCCGAGATGCCTGAGCCAGGAGAGGGCGGCATATAAATTTTATTATAAATAAATAAAATAAATAAAGGCTGCATGTACACGTTGAACAGGAGAGAGGACAGAATAGAACCCTGCGGGACTCCGCACGTGAGGTTCCAGGGAGATGATGAACACTCTCCAAGAACCACCCACTGAGTTCTCCCAGCCAGGAATGAGCAGAACCATTCAAGAACAATTCCACCCACCTGAGCCTGGTTTCACAGACGAACCACCAACATCTCATGGTAAGAAATACTAAACTCACAGTTGTGAGTTAGAGTTAGAGGTAGTAGGTAGAGAGCGCGAGGGGATGGAGGCCCCGTCTGGTCCATCTTTGTGGGGGGAGTTTCAAGAAGTGACGCCGGCCGATGTGGTGGATGTCTTGGGGTCTGAGAGAGCCACCTGTTGTGAACTTGATCCATGCCTGTCCTGACTGGTGAAAGCCTCCAGGGAGACGTTGGGGACGGTGCTGGCGAGGGTGGTTAACGCGTCCTCACAGCAGGGGAGGTTGTCGCCCAGCCTCAAGGAGGCTGTGGTTCACCCCCTGCTGAAGAAACCATCGTTGGACGTGGATGCACTCGCCAGCTACCGACCTGTCTCTAACCTCCCCTTTTTGGGGAAGGTTATTGAACGGGTGGTGGTGATCCAGCCCCAGGCGCATCTAGACAGCATTGGTTTCCTGGACCCTTTTCAATCTGGGTTCTTCCCCGACTAAGGCACCGAGACGGCGTTGGTGGCCTTGGTCGACTATCTCCGCTGAGAGATGGATGCAGTACATTCGACATTTCTTGTCCTGCTAGATCTCTCGGCCGCTTTTGACACCGTGAACCATGGGCTGTTGTTGAGACGGCTCCGTGACCTGGGGGGGGCTGGACAGGACTGTTCTTGAATGGTTCCACTCGTTCCTCTCTGGGAGAAGCCAGCGGGTAGTGCTGGGAGCGGAAACATCTTGCCCCCGTGCTTTGTCCTGCGGCGTTCCGCAGGGTTCTGTTCTGTCTCCGTTATTATTTAATGTCTGTATGCAGCCCTTGGGGGAGATCGTGAGAGGGTTCGGGGTGCGTTGTCACCAATATGCTGATGATACTCAGCTGTACCTCTCTTTTTCAGCTGACCCAGACCCTGCTGTCTCGTTGCTATCCCAGTGTTTGGAGGCTGTGGCGGAATGGATGTGGCAGAGCAGACTGAATCTCAACCCTGATAAGATGATGGTGGTGGTTAGAGCGAGGGAGGTGTCAGCCCCCCTGATTGGGGGGGTTTGCCCTCCTGTAGCTCAACAGGTCCGGAGTCTGGGCGTGGTGCTGGACGCGGATCTCCACCTGGAGCAGCAGGTAGAGGGGGTGGCAAAGGCTGCCTTCTGCCAGTTGTATCTGGTGCGGAAGTTGCGTCCATATGTCTCTGGCCCGGACCTGGCCTCCCTTGTCCATGCCTTCGTCACCTCAAGCCTGGACTACTACAATGCGCTCTACGTGGGGCTTCCCTTGTTCCTGGTTCGGAGGCTACAGCTAGTGCAGAATGCGGCGGCCCGCCTCCTTTCAGGGACGGGTTGCCAGGACCACATAACACCTGTGCTCCGGGCTCTGCACTGGTTGCCAATAGCGTGCCGAGCCAGGTTCAAGGTACTAGTATTAATCTATAAGGCCCTTCACGGTCTCGGCCCCTCATACCTCAGGGATCGCCTCGCCGTCCACGCCCCAGAGCAGCTCCTTCGGTCTGCCGGGGGTGCCTTCTTGAAGGTCCCTCGTGTTAAGCGGGGGGCCACAATGGAGAGGGCATTCTCGGTGGCCGGGCCGTGTCTTTGGAATTCCCTCCCAGACAAAGCTCACCTGATCCCAAGCCTCTTAACATTCCAGTGAGCTTGTAAAACCTGACTGTTCTCCCAGGCCTTGTGGGAGGGTGGGTTAGTGGGTTTTTATCCCCCTACCCTTCCTCATTTTTTGTTATAATCTTGTCTTTCCCTGTTTTAATTGTTGAGATTTTTATGATGTTTTAAATATTTTAAATATTGTTTTATTGAGATTTTTTAGCCGCCCCGAGCTGTTTGCAGGAGGGGCGGGGTATAAATATATTAAATAAATAAATAAATATTGTGTACTCTGCTAATACTTGTTCCCAATGCATGCTAATGATGATCATCAATCAATCAAGTTTATTGTTTCCAGCATTTTTGCTATTACAAGACACCCAGATAAGTAGAAATAAAACATAATAAAATACAATAAGAACTGCAAGGGCAAGATCAGAGGTCAGTTGGAAAACAGCCCACATTATAATAAAAAAGGAAAAACAGGGAAAATCTCCGTTTAAACCTTTAAGTCAATCTAATAAGTCGAAATTCCAGCAGGGCATGGTTACGCCATTTACTTTAATTAAAAAAACAACAACAACTAAAAGGCGCGGAGCATAAACAAGTTTACTACATGGAGAATGACTTTATCACTATTCCCAGTGTCTTCTGTAGGTCTGAGTCAGGCATAAGAGCCTATTGCATCGATTTTCATTCTTTTACCCACCAGAAGAAAAAAGGCAACTGCCTTTGTTAGACGAATATCAGTCACTGACAGAAGTTGCCTCATTCTCCCATCTAGAGGCATCATAACGCCTTCAAATAGGGGGTCTATCCAGAGACTTCTGAGATCAGAGAACTTAGGATAGACAAAAATAACATGAGTGAGCATTTCAACTTCTTGGAGGGTGCAGGAGCAGAGCCTATTGGAGAACGAAATGCATTCTCAACTACCACGAGTAACCGCTGTCTCAAATAATTCGAACCTCATTAGAGTAATTACTCTCCTTAACCGAGGGTCTAAAATTTAGGGCAGATATTGTTCAAAGGAGACTTGCTGTTTAACCACAGCATACATAGGGGAGATCTTGTTCCTCCTGATTAGTTCCAGCTCTCTTTTGGCAGCCTCCAGCTTAATTCTATTTTTGATGAAGTCTCTGTCAGGAATGCTTTCGGGGGCTCCGGTCCCCACTGTAGGCATGGAGATTGCTGTAGCTAGCTTTTTAATCGCTGCCCACCACTGGAACTGAATGCTACTCAGATGATGGCTTTGATCTGTGTAGCATTTAAGAACCAGGGAGGAGGCGTTACCACGTGCCAATTTTTGCCAATACAGCAGCACCCTAAGATTGGCCTGGACTACAACCGGGGGAAGACCTGTTTCTGCCCAGAGCATTACCAGGGAAGTAGATATTGGAACTCCAAGTAAACTTCTCAGGAAATAGTTCCGAGGTATCTCCATCTTACTTGTATCCCCAGTAAACACTATCTCAGAGCCATATAAAAGTTGGGATAACGCTTTAGCTGTAAAAATGTCAAGCGTTTGTTGGATATCTGCTGCGGGTGAGGAGTGATGCAATCAGAGAAAAATTATAAGCGATTGTGTTGCCTTGGCTACCAGCTTATCATTATTAACTTTCCATGAGCGTGAAGCAGCAAACACTAAACCAAGATAGGTATTAGGAGATATCTGAGATATTTCGAGAGGACCTATCGTCCATCCATAATTCGGGCACTTTGTTCCAAAGGTCATTACTTTAGATTTATCTAGGTTTGCTGCCATACAATTCATTACGCAAAAATCATTCAGTGCATTCAGACACTGCTGGAGTCCCTGTTTGGTTTGGGAGAACAAAACAGTATTGTCAGCATAAAGTAATATTGACAAGGGTCTATCCCCTACTAGAGGGGGGGGCGTGGCGTGGAATTAGAGCTATCTGTCATCTGTACCAGTTCACTTATAATTAGATTAAATAAAATTGGGGCCAGTAGACAGCCTTGGCGAACACCCTGCTGGAGTGGGAATGGTTTGGTAATTTTCCCATTGGAATCAGTCTTTACAACTGCACTGGAACTGGTGTGCAGATTTACTATCACATCTAGCAGTTGGGGGTTGATTCCCATCTTTGCCAATTTTCTCCAGAGGGTCCTTCTAGGGACAGAGTCAAAGGCTTTTGACAGGTCATTAAATGAGACAAACAGTTTAGTTCTTCTCACATTAACATATTTATCAGTAACATGATTAAGGATAAAACAGTCTATAGTTGATCTCCACCGTCGAAAGCCCAATTGCTCCTCCGCCAGGAGGGCACACGTTTGGACCTAGTCTTCTAAGGACCCCAGCCGCGCTTGAGCATACAGCTTGCTTACAGTAGGAAGCAAGCTTATTGGCATGTAGCATGCTGGGTTTCTTAAACTACCCTTTTAAAATATTGGGATAATAACTGCAACTGACCATAATTTGGGAAGAGCAGACATTTTTTTGCCAATACCAGGGCCCACCAATTGATGTTATCTTTAAATAATTCTGGAAGGAAGCCATCAATACCCAGTGCCTTCCCTGATCTCAGTCCTTTAATAGATTCCACTACATCCCTTTCTCTGACGCTAGAGAGAAAGGAGTAGGCTGGCACATCCTCTGCCACGGAAGGATCCGAGCACTTGGTCTGACCTAAACAGGGACCTGTGGAGTCACAAAATAATTTGGCATAGAATGATGTCCTCTGTGATATGGGAATGCTCCATGCTCCTACGCTTGTATTGGCTGTTCTTAACTATTTCCCAAAATTTAGTGGAATTACACATTCTGGCTGCTACCTGTAATTCCGCCCAAAGTTGCGTCCATTTAGCAGTACGCTTAGCTCGCAGCAGTTTATAGTATTCCCTCCTTTTCGTAATGCAAGTATCCCAGTCCTCTTTCTAATGATGCCTGACCCAGATCTTCCTCGCTTTCTTCAGCTGGCTCTTACCTTGTCTACAATCTCGGTCATACCAATCTTGTGAGTTATAGCTTTTGGGCATATAAAATGGGCCCATCCTGGTCACACACGGTGTCAACTCGTCCATAATGCGGGTTACTAAACCCCCTATTTCTCAATAGGACTCAGTTTTTAGCACAGCTTCTCTTAAAGCAAGAAGATCATTACTATATAACATCTGGGTTATTTTAGAAGAGATCGAAAAGTCCCCCTTTATGGGTAATCTCATGTATGAGGCTGTAGGACTAGGGGCTACAGGGGAAGAAATAAAATTCGCTAATAAGTCTAACTGTACAGGGAAATGGTCGCTCTCGGGGCTCTGAAGAATCTCCAGGTCTTTGATTTTAATAAAACTCTCCGGGATTGTTAACACATAATCTATAACACTAACTCCCTTGGTAGAGTCATATGTATATTTACCAAAGGGGTCCAAGTGTGTTCTTCCATTTATGCTGATGACACCCAGCTTTACCTCTCTTTTTCAGCCGACTCAGGCCCTGCCGTCTCCATGCTGTCGTAGTGTTTGGAGGCCATGGCGAGTTGGTTATGGCAGAGCAGACTGAAGCTCAAGCCCGATAAGACGGAGGTGATGGTGGTAGGCCGGGCGGGGGAGGTGTTGCCCCCTCTTGTGGAGGGGGTGCGCCCCTCCGTGGCCCAGCAGGTTCGGAGTCTTGGGGTGTTATNCGCCCGTACATCTCCAGACCCGACCTGGCCACATTGATCCATGCCTTCATCACCTCGAGGCCGGGCGGGGGAGGTGTTGCCCCCTCTTGTGGAGGGGGTGCGCCCCTCCGTGGCCCAGCAGGTTCGGAGTCTTGGGGTGTTATTGGACGCGGGTCTCCGTCTAGATCAGCAGGTGGATATCGTGACGAAGGCGGCTTATTGACTATAAGGTCTCGTGAATAGTGTGAGGGTATTTTAAGATATGATTGTAGATTGGAATCTAAAAGATCTCTGGATTGAGAACCAATCCTAGAATTAAAATCACCAACTACAATCATTACCGCATTGGCGTGTGATAGGTGAAGGGACTCAATTGTATTCCTAAGTTCCTCCCAAATCTCCGGGAAATAATAGTGTGATGACTCCGGTGGAATGTAAATATTGAGAACTATATATTTCCCAAACTCTGGTGCGTTTAGCTCCAGAGCCAGGCAGTTCTTCATTATCACCAGAATCATATTGCTGTTAGCCTGAAGCTTAGTAGAAAGAAGGGTCACCATGCCCCCGGAAAGGTGACCCTTCCTCCCTTCTTTGGATGCAGGAGCAGAGAAGGTCTGGAAGCCTTGCAAGGATAAGGCTTCCCCTTCTATCTTTTAAAGCCAGAACTCCTGTAAACAAATTATATCATATGCGGCAATAAATTCTATCCAGTCTCTGTCTGCTAATTTGGGTTTAATGCCTTCAATATTCCAGCTAATACAGGATAGGGTCTCTACCTGCGACACTCAAGCAGGAGAAGATTCAGCCATCTTTGGAAGAGATGGAAAAACATCCGGGCTAAGAATAGATTGGTCTCTTTTAGAGAGACCCCTCTCCAACTCTGGCGTATCTAGTCCTAAATTGGTGACACCTTTAAATATTAGTTTGCTCATTATATGATTGTTCTAGGGAGTCATTGGTCATATCCATGTATTTGGAAACAGAAGGTATTTCCAATGAGCAGCAAATCTGCCTGGTATCACTGTGGGGGCTTGAATCATCTATTAAGCCAGAAACGTACAGAACTTCCCAATCAGAAGGTGGCAGAGGACAATTTGCTGACAATTGCAAGGTAAAGGACAAATCTCTCGATTCTTCAAAGTCCTCACAGGGGTCAAGAATAGCCCTAGACAGGGTATTCTCCACCCTCTGAATAAATAACCCTGTACCTTTCAAATGTTTCCGGGCCCTCCACATCTTAGTCATTGACTTCTTATGTTTAAACACTAACTCCCACATCAGGAATCGCCCTCTATCTAAGAGGGACTTATACTTAACTAGCTCTGAGGAAGGGAAGGAAACTCCCATAACAGATTGAAAAAATTCAAACAGCTTGAGTTCGTCTAATACTTTCCACTTAAGAAAGGGAAACTTCCTTTTCTTATTTAGGTAAAGTACTACAGCTGGAGACCAGCGCTCCTTAGTTTCTTGGGACCAGACTTCCTTAAATATGGGAACTCCAGAATTATTATTGGAGGACTTAATATAACAGTGGTCATTCTCTTTCTCCTTTATTCAAAGCCACCAGGTTCTTATCAACTGAACTTTGCTGTTTTCCACCTGCAGAAGCATGGAGAGACCTAATAGGAACAATGGGGTTTACTGATCTATCTCTGGCTGCTTCAACAAAAATTTGGGGCTCTGGGGACAGGCATGGGTTATCAGAAGGATTGCCAGCACCATTTACTTTTGACCCAGCTCACTTACACCTGATTTCTTTTGTTTTGTATAGTCACATCTGATTTAGTGCTCAGAGAGACATCACCCTCCATAAGCTTAGCAGACATTTTGTTAAACTCTAACCATAATCCACCAACAAGAACCTTCATAGAGAAAAGCAAGTCATTCAGGTACTCAAATCTTTCTTCCAGCTCCTTAAATCTAGTATCGAAGTCGAAATCCTGCCTTATACTAAAATCTTCAAATGTTTGAGTTAACAAAACTAACTGCGGTTTGATATTCATTAATTGAAACCCCGCATCAGGGCTGATCTCATTGACTAAAAAGGGTTCTTTGGCAGAACTCTGGTTAAGCTGCTCTTTCTTGTTCTCCATTTACCATTGAATGCAGGCAGTAAGCAAAAAGGGAGTAGGTCCTCAGGAGTCAGCGCTCTCTGGAGTTCCCAATAATTTGATCGAAGGGGTGTGTGTGCCAGTGCCAGCTCGGCTCTGCAAATGGCCGACACCCTTAGGTGCCACCCAAGGGCTGGCGCCCAAAGGGGCCCCAGCCTCTGAATAAGTACCTGAAAGGGAATGGAGGCAGCCAATGAGCTCTGGTCACAGGCAGGACACTTTTCTCCTCCCCCAGCTCCACACACTAGCGGGGCCGCAACCCCTGAATAAGTACCTGAAAGGGGATGGAGGCAGCCAGTGAGCTCTGGTCACAGGCAGGACAATGTGTATTGAGAAAACATTATTTCTTATAACAGTCTTAAAGACCTCCAGGTCACTTTCCGTACTATTCATTTTAACAGCTCTACCTATATGTCAAACCCTTCCAAAGTGCACAAAGAAGCCGGTTTTACACCTGAAACAGATTAACAGTGTTTCACATGTGACAGTTTAAAGTGCTAAAGCCCAGAGACAAAGTGGTAAAACACTATGTAGTAATTCACCTGGGGTTTATATTCTGATATGTGAACAGTTCTACCACATGGTAAATCCATGGGAGAGGTTACTGGATCTCTGCAGATTTACTATGTGGTAAGATGTGGGTGTTTTCACATGGACGTTATCCTGAGCAGACTGTAGATTTTATTATTCCATGCTATGAATTTAGACGGACTTTTCTATTTCAGATTGAAATTTTAGCCCAGGATAGCATACAAAACAGCTAATATGTTTTAGCACTAGCATGGATGAATGGAAATCCCACGGTGCAGTGTTATGTACTTCCATTGTGATTTCTGCTATTTAAACTTTGCGCTGCTTAAACTTTGAGCGATTCTGTGATTTCTGCTATTTAAACTTTGTGCTGCTATTCAGACTTTGTGTGATGCTGCGATTTGCACTGTGATTTGTGCTATTTAATCTTTGCAATGCTATTTAAACTTTGTGTGGTGCGATGTATTGTGGCTACATTACCGGTGTAATCCGATCACCCTGCAGTCACATGTGTGTATGAGACCATAGAGATGGTCCTGGGTAGAGAGGATGCCTAATCTTGCTAGCACTCTCTGTGATCACTATAAGTTCAACCCTGACTTATTGTTTACACAGACCTAAACCCAGGCTTCTTTTAACCCGGGACTAATAAACCCTTGAAAAAGAGGTTTTACAAGCACAGAGTTAATTGTAAACCTGGGCTTATTATACCAGGAAAATTCATTTAAATTGACATTTAAGCACGGAATAAGAAAAATAAACCCAGTGTTAGCATCTGTGTAAAAACACCCTGTGTTTGCAACACATGCAAGCACGACATCAAAATCAAGGTCTCATGTTCACCGTGTTTTCCTCTTTGATAGCAATGAGGAAAATGCAGTCAACACAGGTCTGTGATCAAAACTGACCATGGATTTGCTGTATGGGTTTTACCCCTTGAAATCATGACAGAGTCTTACAATGCCCCAAGTGTGTACTCAAATGGATCATTAAGTACATGATTTTCAAATTTGGGTTTGCATTATGGAATTCTGAAGGGTCAGTGAGTCAGTCTGTGTGCCCGATTTTGATGTTGCCTGTATTTATAAACTTGCCCCCAAATTTATCTTCCAATACTGCTTGTTTAAAGATACACTTATTCCAGTGCAAATAACTATATGCATCTCTGATTCCTGAAGATAATGTTCAACTGGGACTTTAATGGTCACATAGGGCAATCTGCAGAGGGGTGAATTTCACTCATTTTTCCCTAAGGCCTTAGAATCCTTTGCTATTTCCATCCAAGTCAATGTGAGCTATACTAGCATGGATTTCAATTAGATAAGGATTGAGCTGCTAATCCTCTGTAACATCACAGTCATGGTACAGATGATTACAGTGTCACAGATAAAGATTCAAACTTCAGGTGGGGAATGAACAACAGACTCAGATGTACTTTAAGGAAATAACGATCATATGCTTATACAAATAGCTTCAGTAATGGAGAATGAGAGCAATTTCTCCTATCCCAGAAGCATTTGTGATCTGTATGAATATGTTTATTGTTAAATAGGAGGGTTTTCACAGGGGAGCAGCTGCCTAGTTTAATATGTTTTGCTAGCTTTTACAGAGATATAGACTTTTCCCTTGTTGATACCAGAGACAAACATACTTTGTTCCAATTTTTTTAAGTGAAGTGTTTCTTTATGAACTACTAATTAAAGAGTTCTGCATACCATATTAGTGTGATCAGTTAATTTATGAAAACCTTTGTGAATATCTTTCTGCCTGTGCCGATCTTGGGAACATGCAGGCATATAAATGTACACACAACTAGATCCATGTTCGTTGATCCTCATGTGGTGAGACGATAATCGTTTTGTCTCTTGACTTCGCCTCCTCCCTCTCCCTCCTCCTTCCTTCAGTCTTCTCCTCCCCTTCCCCACATTCTGCCATCTCTTCTCTTAACACCTCTCTCACTTCAACCCTTGACTCTCTTGCCCCCTCTCCTCCTGCCCCATCCGACCCCAAAAACCCCGTCCTTGGCTCACCCCTAACATCCACTACCTCTGCTTGCACCCGGGCTGCCAAACACCTCTGGCGCAAATCCCGCTCCAACCCTGACTTCCTCCACTATAAATTCTCCCTCTCCTCCCTCTCTTCTGCTATCTCCATGGCTAGGCAACAGTACTATGCCTCCAGTATCGAATCATACTCTCGCGACCCTCACCGCCTTTTCTCTACCTTTGACTCCCTACTTAAGCCCCCCTACCCCCCTCCACCCTCTATCCTGTCTGCTCAGGATCTCGCATCATTCTTCACCTCAAAGATAGACAAGATCCGCCAGGACATTGCCTCCCACCCATCTCCTCTTCCCACTCCCTTACCACCCCTCCCTCTCCCCCCCTCTCTCCTCACCTCCTTCCCCCTGGCCTCCCTTGAGGAAGTCTCCACTCTGCTCTCTTCCTCAAACCCCTCCACCTGCCCTCTTGACCCAATCCCCTCCTGCCTCCTGACCTCTATTGCTCTCACTATTGCCCCCCCCCTCCTTTTACATGTCATTAATCTCTCCCTCTCCACTGGCTCCTTCCCCTCCACCTTCAAGCATGCCACTGTTTCTCCTATCCTCAAAAAGCCCACCCTGGACCCATCCGAACCCTCTAGTTACCGGCCGGTCTCCCTCCTTCTGTTTGCCTCTAAGCTTCTGGAACGGGTTGTCTACTCCCGCTGCCTGGACCTCCGCTCTGCCAACTCCTCCCTGGACCCTCTCCAATCTGGCTTCCTCCCCCTTCACTCCACGGAAACTGCCCTTGCCAAGATCACCAATGATCTACTTGTTGCTAAATCTAAGCGCCTCTACTCCATTCTTGTCCTCCTTGACCTCTCTGCTGCCTTCGACACTGTCGACCACTCACTCCTACTGGACTCG
>QEPC01013438.1:4636596-4666584 GCA_003113815.1 Sphenodon punctatus | reverse complement strand
TGAACGCATCTGGTTTAGACTCCTGGTATTCACCTATAAAACACTTCACAGCCAAGCTCCCCCCTACCTCTCAGCCCTAATCTCCTTACGCACTCCTGCATGCGCCCTCCGCTCCTCCTCTGTCCCCTCCCTCACTCTCCCTCGTCTCCCATTCTCCCCTAACCATCTTCGTCCCTTCTTCCTCGCTGCCCCCCATGCCTGGAACTCCCTCCCTACCCACATCTGCCTCGCCTCCTCCCTCCACACCTTCAAATCCCTCCTCAAGACCCACTTCTTCCGTGCCGCCTTTCCCAATGCCTGCTAGCCGTTTTCCCCCAAATACTTAGTCTGCCCTCCTCTGCAGACTCCTGCCTAATTGTAACCAAGCCAAGCACACGCACCTGAGACTTTGCAGCCGCTTGTATATTTGTTTGCTTCTCCCTTGTCTTCCCTTTGTCCCCTCTCCTTGTCGCCCCTCCTTGTCTTTTTAGATTGTAAATCGTAGGCAGGGACCGCGTCTTTATCTTTGTTCTGTAAAGCACCTGGTATACGGCTGGTGCTCTACAAATGTTTATAATAATAGTAATTAATTAATTAATAAAAGACTTACTTAGGGACCCGTGTTCATTGCGTTTCCCCATTGCTGCACACAAGTCCCTGCTTTACTACTCAATGACATAGCGTGTTACTATAGGGCTTAAATTCTTTTTTGCATTTGTTCAAAGTTTTGTCTGGATGACACATGGCAACTCGTTTGTTCATCACAGTTTTTATGCTACATTCCCCAAATGATTAAAGGTCAAAAAGTAACTTGCATCACCATAAGAGCATTTGTTACATCTTGTTTGCAGTGTTCATACTGCTATTGCATGACAGCTTGTGTATTTTAGAACAGAACAGCCCATTTGTGCCAGAAGCTGAAGGAATGCATATTGGAATAAGTGCAAGTGTGTGGAACTCATCTGAAGTCAATGTACTTAAGGGTGCAATTAGCAGTAGATGAGGGGCAGTGGGCCTAGAGTCCCAAAATCCCCCATAGTAATTCCCTCCAACCACCAAGAGCACACATCCCTTGTCCTTCTCTTGTCTTCTCCCCGGTCCATCCACAGTCTCCACTCCATTCTGGTAAGGACCGGTTATTAGCAGTATCCTCCGTTTATTGTTCGGCTGTTTAATCATTTAACCATTTTACCATAATACCGCACTACTCTACAGTGTTTACCACATTACTGTTTACAACTTACCCATAATTCCTTTTCTGCTTACTGCCTGTTCTGCTTACTAGTCTGGTTTCAGACTAGTAACAGTAACATTTGGTTACACAGTAACAAGGTAATACAGTAAACTGTTGAGGTATTATCCCATTATTCTGTTCATTAGTTATCCGTCGTTATCTGTTAACAACTGGGTAACCACCAAACTATTTGGTATGGTGGATATTAACTGCACATAACAAATCTATGATTAGTTTCAGGTCTAGCACTGTGAAGGAAGGGAAAAGAAGCATGAGCAGGAAATAGGGCTCTGAGACCCGAGGGCAGTAGAGCATGATTTGCTGTTGTTAGCTCACTCCCCCGTTACCCAGTCCAGGAAGTGAACAGCATCTGAAGGGAGGGAGGAGACCATTTGTCTTGGGGGAAGGTGAGTACATGACCAAAAGGGAGGGATCAGTGCTGCACTCCTCCCCTTATTAAGACTATCCTGGTTACACCCTTGATGTAACTGTTTTGTTTCCCACAGGTCTGAATTAGGAAGTGAGTGGCAAATGGGGATGAGTGAGACAGACCATATAATAGCAGAAGAACAAAGTCCCTACTCTTTCCAAATCTTGGATCAAGCCGTAACCTGAATCGTTCTTGAAGTGCTGAAATGGTTCATTATGGGTGAAATTGGTTCATTATGGCCCTTCCGGGCCACTCGGGGGCGGCTGGAGGCCATGCCAGAGGCACGTGCCAAAGGGGCACGTCCAAAGGGGCGTGCCCTTTGCCTGTGCCCTTCAGCAGGGGTATTGTTTAGGAGAGAGACTATGCAAATGCTGCTAGTAAAGTAGGAAAGAACATCTCCCCCCGGTGAGAGAGGGGAGATGGAGAAGAGTGACCTCCCTTGGTGGTAGCAGGGGAGGGAGGAAAGTGGTATATGGAGTTGTGTCCCGGATGTGACCAGGGAGCGGCATGAGTGGCTATGGTCTGGGCCAGCAGTACATGGAAGGGGTAATAAGTATGTATAATTTGTGCGGCTGTTATGTAGGGATAGCAGCAGGCTGATGGGTTGTTGACATTGTATTTTATCATAATATTAGGGTGCCTCTGTGTAGGTATTGTACCCTAATTGATTTTTTGGAGTAGTTATTTGGGATTGAGGGAAAGGGTAGGGATGGGGCTATTGTTTATATTATATTGTATTGTATTGTATTATGTACTTGGGGTTCCTCTGTGTAGGAATTATACCCCAAGTGGTTTTGTTAGCCGCCTCGAGCTAATGTTATTAGGAGAGAGCGGGATATAAATAAATTATGAAATGGAAAAAAAAAATGAAATGAATTATATTCTCATTTCTGGTTTCCATCTAAGACTGGTGTATGTGTGATTACAAGACCTCTCATCTAATTTTGCGCACACATGAAAAATCTAGTTTAAGCCCAAACTTTTGAGTATGTTTATTTGCACTCAGCACTAAACCTTATTAAATTTAATCATGGCTAGCAGGGAGTCTATTTCCTGACAGACTCAAGGCTACAGTCCTCTCTAGGGCTGTAGCGGAATATCGCAGCGGTAGCTATTTCCGGCGGAAACAGTGTTTCCGCAATTAGTGGAACGGCATGGCAGAGGCTTTCATTCCGCGGTTTCATTCCGCGTTTCCGCTTATTTAATTCCGCAACTTAGTGGAATTGTGGAAACATGACATTTTTGCTATTTCTGCAATTCCGCCAGCGCCAAAAAATAGCGGAATAGCGGTTTTCCGCGATTTCCGCAATTTTTCCGCAATTCCGCGATTTGCAGAATTCCGGCGGAATTAGCGGAATATCCGCAGAAAAGTCGCGGTGTGGCGCGGGCAGTTCCGAAATGGCAGAACGGAATCGCGGCGCGGTAAAAGCTGCTGCCGCATCAGCCCTAATCCTCTCAAACCACTTTCTTCAGAGTGGTCTCACAGATTTCAGTGAGAGTACTCCCGAGTAAGTGGTTTGAAGACTGAAACAGAAATAACTCGCTCTCGCTTGCCTACAGCATTGTTCATCTGTTTTTTATATTTGTTTATTATTTTAAGATGCATTTTTCTCCTGTAACAAGATCTTTGTTATCAGACTACATGGTAAGACTCCCCGACCTCGTAATCTCTAGTTGGCTAATTATTTAAAAGACTGTTCACTTCTTAGCTTGAAAAGCTTAAACCTCTTGTCCCAGGATGCAGTACATATTGGAGAGGGACAGAAATCTATGTAGGTTATTGATAAGGTACAGTAAACAATGAAGTCTAACACAGATCACTGTTCTGTTGCTTAGTATATTGCTGCCCCCTGCTGTCTATAGCTAGACTAAGTTTTATCCATTGCTAACAACATGAAGAATTGTCTGCTTATAGATGTATTTTCATTTAAAACTATGATGATCATTTTCAGCCTCTCTCTCCAAATTAAAATATAAAAATTAGTCTGAATTATTTGCCATGTTTATGAAATAATGTTTTCCCAATTTGTTTCTCTGTCATACCAAGTGCTGTTTTTAAATACATTTCTAACTTCATTTTTCCTGACCATGCCCCCCTCATCCCCCCCCCTCAGTATATCACACTGATTTGTTTGTCTGCATACTTTGAATGAAGTTGGAGTTACTCCAGACTGTGGTAACATTTGCTAGCACTGTTTAGTAGTTTACTACACAGCAGTAGTGGCTGGGGGACTTCTATGTTGGTGGGGGTAGGGCTAGCAGGGGGCAGGGCCAGCATTCAGATTTCTTGCTTACATGATTAATGGAAGAGAAAGAAGACACAATGAATGAATGAAAAAAAAACACAGTGTGTGCAGAATGACATGCAATAAGTGAAGAAATAAAAAAGGGGAAACCGGTATTTGCTTCTGTAGATCAGGCGTTGGGTGGGGAGGGAGGGGGGATGATAGCTCAAGACTTCAAGTTTGATTAAAACCAAACCATAATTTCTTCCCCAGACCAATCCCAAACTAATTCGGATTAAATACCAAACCAATTTGGATTAAAAACCTAAACTAGATTTTAAAAGGGCAAAGGCAAATAAAATCAAGCAGGGATACACCCCCCTTCCCCACACTGGGAAGGGGCATCAAAAAATAAATCTGAGTAGCTCTGCATCTTACCTGACCTGATGAAAATGTAAGTGTTTAACCAGAAACGGGAAACATGGTGCTCCAATGCTTTTCAGTTAGCAACTGGCTTTCTCCACCTCCCTCGTGCCCTTTTTCTTGCCCTGATTGGCAAGGGCTCTGTCACCCCCAAAATGGGGGTCTATTGGAATCCATGGGCAAGCTACCTAGCCCCTCCGTCACCCCTGCTCCTAGACACAATTGAGCCTGTATGAGAGCGGTGCAGGAACTGTAAAGTTCATCATGAACTGAGGACAGCGCTTTGCTGCGACAGGACCAGGACTGGAAAAAGACACTTTCAGATTAAGAGTTGAAAACTAAACTTAAAACTAGAAAAGCTATCACTTGTAGGAAGCCTGTGTGTGCGACGTAGCTTATATATTGGGTTTCTCAGCCTCTGAGATACTCTACTAGCTCCCCGTCCCTACCACAGAACTCCTGCTGTTCCACTGTTTGCTACTAACAGCTCCTTCTGCTTCCTAGTTAGTGCCTGTTCTTCCTGCATATGCAACCCTACTGCTGGCCACACCTCCCTCTCTCTTCCTTCGTTCCTCCCTCCCTTCCTTTTTGGGGCTTATGCTGCTTTGACAATAACTTTCTTTTTGGCAGTCTCCATTTTTTCTGCGTCCCTCCTGGATCGCTCAGTAGGAGGCCTCTGCAACTCTTTGCTTCTGTCACTTATTATTGCCTGGCAGATTTCCCTCTTGCACTGGATATTCTTCTCAAGACACTAGCATAGTGTTTATTTCCTCATCCTCTAAGTTACTACAGACATATCAGAAGACATTTGGCGGGGCTGAGTGAGAGCGCTCCTGTAGCCCCCCCCCCCCCATCAGCTGTTCAGCTGGGTGAGAATGCTTCTCTAGCCCCTTCCCCCTAGCTGTTCAGTGGTGCTGGGTGAGTGCGCTCCTTCACCCCCACCCCCATCAGCTGTTTGGCAGGACTGGGTGAATGTGCTCCTCCATACTTCCCTCCCCCCCATCAGCTGTTAGGTGGGGCTGGGTGAATGTGATCCTCCAACCCCCCCCCCATCAGCTGCTAGGTGGGGCTGGGTGAATGTGATCCTCCAACACCCCCCCCCCATCAGCTGCTAGGTGGGGCTGGGTGAATGTGCTCCTCCACCCCACCATCAGCTTTTTGATGGGACCAGGTGAGCGCACTCATTCACCCATCCTCCCTCCAGCTCTTTGGTAGGATTGCAATCCAGTGCATGGGGGCCCAATCCACCGACCTCATCTTGGGGCACAAAACGGATGTGGAGCCCCCCTGCCCCCGTTAGCCCAAGCGGGTGTTGACCCAGGCTGCATCATTGAGCTTTTCCAGAAGGTGTGTTCTGTAGCAGCTAACCGCCCATCTCAGGGCATAAGCAGGCCAGCATCTGGCGGGGATGGAACAAATGTACAGATGACACCCACGACAATGCAGGCTATTGTCACGTCTGTTTTCTCCCACAGAGTAGGTTTATGCTCCTCTACTAGAAAAGTCTTTGAGACAAATGTAAGATTGAACGTTGTACTGAGCAGCTAATCTAAAATGGAAGGTATAAATCTTGAAATGGGGCATGGAGATGAAGTGCATTATGATTCCATGGCGTGAGGCAGGAAAACCAACCAGTGTATGGGCTCACAAGGATGTGGGTGAGTGCTATGAGGAAGGAGAGAGGTGGCTGGGTCCTTTTGTCATCGCTTGGAGATTTTTCCTTTTTATTAGGTAAGGGTCTGGATATGTTCAAGTTCTTTATTTGCTGTGACCCAAAACAATAAATGTAAATAACAAAAATAGGCAAATAACAAAAAAGTAATACAAAACATAGATAAACAACAATACCAACCGATCATAATAAAATACGCATTATCTGAATATTCTGAGAATCAATACGACGGTATCCATATGCAGCAAAGTCTTATATTCCGAGTTTCCTAGATGGCTGCTTTCCTCTTCACCCATTTTTTCAGTCCCTTTCATCAGTCTGAAGACTCTTGGGACAAGGGTTGCAAAGTGGCTGTGGATGCCTTGTGCCAGGACATCATTATCATCTTAGAGAGACTTCCAGCTCCCCCCTGTCCTGAGTGCTGCTGGCTAATGCTGGTATGTATAACTCAATGCTACATCAAGCCCCGACCATTATTATTATTATTATTATTATTATTAGCATTTATACAACACCAGCGATGTACCTGGCACTTTACAAAAAACAAGATAGACACGGTTCCTGCCCAAGAGCTTACAATCTAAAGACAGGGGGAGGGGAGACAGGGAAGGGGGAACAGAGGGAGAGACAAGGGATGTGACATTCATGAGCATGTGAGAACTCAGGTACACATTCTTGGCTTGGTTACAGTAAATTGAGAGTATACAGATAACAGGTGGGGGATAATCCTGATTCCTGGGTGGGGATGATTAGCAGGCGTTAGGAAGGGTGGAGGGGAAGAGGTGGGTTTTGAGGAGAGACTTGAAGGTGTGGGAGGGTGGGGTCAAGGCGGACGAGGGCAGGGAGGGAGTTCCAGGCATGCAGGGCAGCAAGGGAGAAGGGACGAACGTGGTTGGGGAAGCAGGGGAGGCATGGGAGGATGAGGGAGGGGATAGAAAAGGAGCGGAGTGCTCGAACAGGGGTTCAGAGGGAGATCAGGGCAGAGAGGTGGGGGGAGCAAGGTTGTGAAGGCCTTTGTAATTGAAGACAAGGAGCTTGTACAGAATACGCTCAGGAAGAGGGAGCCAGTGGGGAGAGGAGAGGAGAGGCTGCACATGGTCAAAGCGACGGGCTAGGTGGATGATCCTGGCAGCAGAGTGTTGAACAGAGATGAGGGAAGCAAGGTGAGAGCAGGAAAGGCCAGCAAGGAAGAGGTTACAATAGTCGAGGTGTGAGATGACTAGGGCGTGGATGAGAGTTTTGGTGGAGGAGACAGACAGAAAAGG
This sequence comes from Sphenodon punctatus, assembly GCA_003113815.1. Taxonomy (NCBI): domain Eukaryota; kingdom Metazoa; phylum Chordata; class Lepidosauria; order Sphenodontia; family Sphenodontidae; genus Sphenodon; species Sphenodon punctatus. The sequence continues at coordinate 4,659,356 of QEPC01013438.1, read as the reverse complement.
GCAGATCTTAGCAATGTTGTGGAGGGAGAAGCGGCAGGATTTGGCGATGGAGTCAATGTAGGGTTTTAAGGTGAGGTGCGAGTCGAAGATGAAGCCCAAGCTACGGGCTTGGGGGACAGGGAGGATGGAGACCCCGTCAATGGCAATTGACAAGGAAGAAGGAGAGGAAGGATTGGGAGGGAAGATAAGGGGTTCAGTTTTCGCCATTTTCAGTTTGAGCTGGCGTTGAGACATCCAGGCGGAGATATCGGAGAGACAGTTGGTGAGATGAGCTTGAACAGAGGGGGAGAGGGAAGGAGTGGAGAGAGAGAGTTGAGTGTCATCAGCGTATAGGTGGTATTGGAAATCGTGGGAGGCAATGAGTTTGCCTAGGGATAGGGTGTAGATAGAGAAGAGGAGAGGGCCAAGGACAGAGCCTTGAGGAACCCCGACCGAGAGGGGTAGGGAGGAGGAGGGGGAGGAGTTAGGAAGAGATACATTTAAGGAGCAGTCAGAAAGGTAGGAGGAGAACCTGTTGAGGACAGAGTCCAAGGGCGTGAAGCGATTCAAGCAGGAGTGAGTGGTCAACAGTGTCGAAGGCAGCAGAGAGATCAAGGAGGACAAGAATAGAGAAAAGGTGGTAGGATTTAGCCACAAGAAGATCGTTGGTGATCTTAGCCACAGCGGTTTCAGTGGAGTGAAGGGGGCAGAAGCCAGATTGGAGGGGGTCAAAGGAGGAGTTGGCGGAGAGGAGGTTGAGGCAACGAGAATAGACAATCTGTTCAAGGAGCTTGGAAGCAAAAGGGAGGAGTGAGACAGAATGGTAATTAGAGGGTTCAGAGGGATCCAGAGTGGACTTTTTGAGGATGGGGGAAGACAGTGGTGTGTTTAAAGGCAGAGGGGAAGGAGCCGGTAGAGAGGGAGAGGTTGATGATATGCAGGAGGGGAGGGGCGACGGTGGAAGCAATGGACGTCAGGAGGCAGGAAAGAATGGGGTCCAGGGGGCACTTGGAGGAGGAGAGGAGAGGTTGATGATGTGCAGGAGGACCATGTATATAACCCTAAATGGTGCAAGACTGGGATTGTGCCTTGCAAGACTGGGATTTTTAAAGGAATACATATTTAATACAAATATATAGATGATAGTTTCAGTCAGAAACATTCTTTGGCCTGTGAATTTAGACAGAGCAACTTTGTTCTCTTGCTTGTTTGGTTTTATTCACAATCATTAGAAAGTCTGGCAGGGACTTCAGACCTCAAATCCATTTACTGTTTCTTCTGTGTATTTCATAACCTCCTCTGTCCTAGCTGCTTATTTTGTTCCTTATGAGCAGGCTCAGCATTAATTTTATTTCCAGGATGAAGATTAAATTCTTTACCAATTTATTTCCACTAACTCGCGACCTACCATTATAACAAAACCAACTTTCTGGCTTTAACCAATAAAAAATGAAGGCAGCTTATGGCTCTCATAGCAGAAGCAATAATAACAATGTCTCTCAAGATGAGTGATCCCATTCAGGTAATTCTAAGCAATATTGTTTGGTGTTCGTTTTGTTTGTTTGTTTTTTAAATTATCTGTAGAAGGTTCAGATATAAGATCAAAATAGAAGTTAGTAGTTTCAGACATCTGGTTTTAACTTCTGTGGCCCCTATCCATGGTGCTCACGCTCATAACATGCAGTCATGTGCATGGTGCTGCCCCTTCTGAGCTGTTGCCCGCCGCCACGCTCTCAGCCTCAAGATCAAAAGGGGGGGGGGATAGGGCTGTGAGTGTGTGTGGGGGGGCTCTGCAGAGGGAGTGTGGGGACTGCCACTCACATCCCTCTTTCCCCCTTTCCTCCCTGAGATCAGAGGGGGGAGGAGGGCCTTGAGCCCTTCCTCCAGCCAAGCTCCAGCTGCCGCCTGCCCAAATCCCCGGCAGCTTGTGCTCTTCCCTGCAGAGCCAGCCCACACTCTCAGCTCTAGCCACCTTCCCATCTCAGGGCTGAGAGTGTGGTAGCGGCTCAGCAGAGGGGGGCGAGGGCTGCACTGGCCTGCTGCGCATGTTGGGCAATAACACCTGGCGCAATCTGCCCCTAAAAAAAATTAAATGAGCTTGTTTCAAACTGAGAATTTAAAGGAGATTACTCCTCTGTTTGAATTGATGACTGAGTATGTTGAGGTAAAACATTAATCAGAACAATTCTTTTGTTTGTAAAGGTGGGAAATATATTGGCATCTTTAAAATTTTCCTTGATGCAAAATGTCTTGGGTTTCTCGGTATGCAGTTTTACAAAGGGGTGAGTAAAAGATGGGATTCTACTAAATATGGTAAACTAGTACTGTCTGAGTGAAGTACTAAAGCTTAACAGCTAGTCTGCACTAAATTATTGTACTGGTTTACTAATCCCTATTAAAATGGTACAAACTTTCACATACCAATTTTCTATAATTTAGTACGGTCACTTCTGTAACTCAGTAAACATTAGTATGTTAGAGTGTGACAGAGAGAGAGAGAGATGCTGGGTTTCTTGTACCAGTTTAAAAGGGTTGATGTGATTGGATGCTGGGATACCCAACTGCAAGCCACTGTGCCTAGACTGATAGAAGAAGCGGCGATGTGGATGATAAACCATCTCTGCAGAATGGCACAAATGTTACGTGTTAATATATGAAAATTCCTTAAACTGACTTAACATTATACCAGTGCAAGCCGTAACATAGACAAGTCCTAGAGGCTAGCATAAAGTAAAGCATGATTCTGCCAGAACAGAGACAATTTGGAGGTATAGGGTATTTTCACATGAGATGGGAGCAACCCAGAGCCCAGAATTGCTCCATGGGGCCCACATGCAACAGACACACATGTTGAAAGTGTGGAGACCCCAGCAAATGGGCAGCCTCCCATGTGGCGTAGCCAGGTTTGGTGGGGGGGGCAGTCGCCACAAATCTCTCCCCCCACCCGCTCCAGCGGACCCAAGGAAGCCCAATATGCAGGACCCCAGGAATCCTTGCTGGCGGCAGCTGGATCGGGCTTGGAAGGAGTGCCTGGCAACCACCAGCCAGCTGATGGAGCGGAGCAGGAGGGAGAAGTACCCAGCGGCTGCCAGACAGCTAATAGAGCGCTTCTCCCCACCTCCCACCCCCCATCCCTAGTCCGCTCCATCAGCTTGGCAGGCGATCGCTGGGTGCGTTTCGCTCCCAGTCTGCTTCTTCAGCTAGCTGGCTGGCAGCTGCCAGATGCTTTCTCCAGGTTCTTCCTCAGGGCCCAATTCTCCTGCCACTGCAGCAGACATGGACATGCTCAAGGGCTGGGTATGCCCCCAACAGATGGACAGTGCCCCCATGGTTGCCCGCAAACTCATAGGTGACCAGTAACTGTCAGTAGTGTGGAGGGCACAGTAGTGGGGGCTGAGGAGGAGTTCTTGAGGGTTTCTGAAAATCTGGGAGGGCATGACCCAACCCCCCCGCGTCACCTCTGCATTACCCCGTGGTAGCCAGGGTTTGACCGCACAGCCAGCTTCACGTTTCCTGGGTTGACACCCTGTGAAGCTGCACCCGGCAGGCACAGCCCCAGATTGAACATCTGGCAGGCACCTTTCAGACAGGCAGGTGAATCCAGGGCTAAAGGGGGCAATGTCTCATCTGTCAACACCCATATGGATGTAGAAGAAGGCAAAGCCAATAGACTTTGTTGTGTCAGGGCTTCCTAAGTGCTGGGTGGCCACATCAGACCCTTTAGGGCAGCCTTTAGGCTACTATAAAATATGGGCCATTGTCCTTCCAGGATCTGAATCATGGAGCTGACAGTGGGTAGGGTACAGCTGGAAATCTAAATCCTATGTGTGTAAATGCCTGACATATTTGTAGTTGCTTTATAAGTAATCAGAACAGATACTGTAACGTATCCTGTTCAAACTCCTGGTTTTCACGTTCAAATCGCTCCATGACCAAGCTCCCCCTTATCTCTCGGACCTAATTTCCCTACGCACTCCTGCGCGCGCTCTCCGCTCTTCCTCTGTCCCCTCCCTCGCTCTCCCTCGTTTCTCCTGCTCGCCCAACCGCCTTCGTCCCTTCTCCCTCGCTGCCCCGCATGCCTGGAACTCCCTCCCTGCCGACATCCGCCTTGCCTCCTCCCTCCGCTCCTTCAAATCCCTCCTCAAGACCCACCTTTTCCATGCTGCCTTTCCCAATGCCCTCTAGTCTTTCCCCTTGCTCTTACTGTCAGCCCTCCTCTGCTGACTGCTGCTACCGACCACCTTGTAACCAAGCCAAGTACACGCACCTGAGACTTCGCATCCGCCTGAATGTTTGTTTGTCTTCTCCCATGTCTCTCCCGCTGTCCCCTCTCCTTGTCTCCCCCTCCTTGTCTTTTAGATTGTAAGCCACAGGTAGGGACCGCATCTGATTGTATGTTCTGTACAGCGCCAGGTTGGAACTGGCGCTTTATAAATGTTTAATAATAATAATAATAATCTTCCCAGAGGAAGGTCAAACTGACATTTCATACCTTTCACCTGGATGTTTTATCCATTGTATAGCTGAGGAAACTAAGGGAGAAAGAAAAATAAAGACAATCTTTACAGAATGTCAGATTAACAAAAGAATTATAGGACATTTTGCAGTGCAGAAAAAAATATGTTTTTATTACCAGGAAGTAAAATAAACCATTACTGGGAAAATCTAGGCCATAAACCACTTACTCCAGAGTAGTCTAACTGAAGCAGTGTTGGCTGTGATAGGACTACTCTAGAGTAAATTGTTTGTGAATCCTGTTCCAGGTTTGTACCATACCATATTGTGCTCTATATGAGTATCACTTTACAGAAGACACATTCTCAAATATTCCATTGGGCATGGAATTGAAAAAAAGTTAACTGGAACAAAAAGAAAGCTTAATTTTATTTTTTTATTGAATAAAATTGTGAATTGAATTCCATTCCTCAAGTGAAAACAATATCTTCTCCTCTAAGTATCTTTCTGGAGCAGATACTTACATTTCCCTATAATCGCAATACAAAACACCCGGATTACTTCTATTGATGAGGGTTGTCCAATTGGCAGCCTGTACTAGGGCTCCATCTGGACCATGGTCGTAAAAATCTGGTTTTATTAGATATACCATTATTTTTTAAATAAAACATAAATTTCCAGAATGGTGTTGTGCAATCACAGCTCCAAACTCAAACAATTTGTGTTGCTAAATTTGAAAATGGCTCGAGTACCCCTTGCGCTATGGAATTATTGTACACTGGTTGCACATGATGAGAGATTTTTGTGTAAGCTGGCCCATCATCCAGATGGGACAATCTGTCCCATGGTGGCAAGTTGCTGCCTGTGCATCGTTCTACATCAGGTAGGGAAACATAGGCCTGGGGGTGAAATGCAGCCCGTGGTTAGTTTTTGTCTGACCCCTTTTCAGCTCCTGGATCTGACCTTGGAATCCAGTTCCTACACCCAAGCACTGAAAGACTAAACTCTGGGTAAGGGAGCAGAGATGAGGGCATGCAGATGAGGATAGGGGACAGATCCATGGCACAGATCTGATTGGGACCCTTTTCTTCCTGAGCACCTTAAGCACCCTACCTCCAACTATGCATCTGTCAGTGCTTGTACTAATTTTCAAAGCAGCCCCTGATAGGGAAAAGGTTCCCCAACACTGCTCTGCTTGTTACAGTTAACAACAGGGAACTCAAACCCATGGTAACATGGCAATACCAACATGAAGTGAAGCAGCATGAGCAAACATTTGTGTTGTGTTTATGCTGCTACCATACAAACTCTGCCCAACAGAAGGTCATTGGGAAGCAGAGCATAAGCAGGTGAAGCCTGGAGCTCTCAGCTGCAAGACACATTATCCACTGGTGAAACTAACCAGGTAGCTCTGGCTGCAACTCAAAACGCCCTGCTGGTGAAACTGATCAACGCTCTCCCTAAAATCTGCCTGCTGGTGAAACTGACTAATACAACGTCCCTCTATGAAACTCATCCACTGCCAAAACTGACAAGCCTGGTGACATTCATTCCATTATGTGTTTTCTGTGGCCCCACAGATCTGCTGAGGAATTCCCAGAGAACAAGTCTCTGCAAACCTATGTTCCCTCCTTCCATGGCTAGGTCCTGGGCTTGTTTGGCCAAGTGTAACACTTGCCCCTATGTTAAGCAGAAGCTGGAACAGTAGCACACGTTATGTGTAGAGACACTAAGTATTAAACATATGCCAGCATTTAAAAATAAGGGTGTGTCTCCAAACTGCCAGCCATCCTGCCTTTACTTGTTTCCTCCTCTGTAACAAACGGTTTTTAAAACAACACAAAAAACTCAATCACACATCTTTTTCTGAAGGCAGAATTCCCTTGAAGGTCAGAGCTCTCCCCAAGTCCCCACATCTCTCCCCTCCCCATTGCCAGTGGAGACAAAAACCAAAGCTTCCCCACTTGAAGCTATAATGATCCACCTCCCCCCTGGGAAGAACTGCAGCTAAACCTCAGGTGACTTTCAGGTTCCCCTGTGCTTACTAGATGCTGTCTTTAGCGCTTCCTTCCTGGGCAGCACTTACAGTTGGGCATTACTTAATGGGTCATGCCATTGCTGTCACCTTGAGCAACATCAGTTCCTGACCACTGGAGTGGCTGAACAGCTGCCAAGTGTCGACCTTGCCATGTGATTAGTCATTTGCCCTCTGCAAGGGACATTGAGGCTGCCACAAGGAAGGAAACTAAAAAAGAATCACTGCCCATAAAAACAAAAAGAGCACCAAAGACTGCTGTGCTGGGAATCACTTAAAGCCTGAAATTCCCTCCATTGAATTAGCTTATTTTTAAGACACCATAGACCTGCACGCTTATTACACCCCATCATGGTGGGAATCTATTTCATTAAAACTTCTTTTGCATCTTTTTCTCTCTTTATTCTTATTTATTGCTCCTTCTTTCTCTTCTTACATTCTCATTCATTCCTCTCCTTATTTCCTTCCAATTAATTTTCTCCCCAGAATCTTGTTCTCTACTTCGTCTCTGTTCCTTTAATCTCTTTTGTATATATTTTTTCTTATCCACCTATGCAGCAATTTAAATAATTTAAATAATGACAGGGCTGTTGTGCCTGTCATGTTCCATCCTCATGATTTGGGACAGCCACATCATCACCAGTATACTGAAAGAAGATGGAGAGACAGTGGCATGGTATTGTAGGGCTGGAAGCTACCTAAGAAGGTCCTCTAGTCCAACCTTATACTTAACTAGTACCAACGTTTCCGATGTTATATTACCTGGTGTTTTGAGACCAAGAAATCACTAGCCCTTCCTTCTGCTAGTGTTTTGCAGCCAGATATCAGAGTGATGGGCATTCAGTAATAACATAAATAGAAGGTAGCACAAGCAATGTGCCTGGCGCTGAGCAATAGAAACAGGTCCCTACCCTGAGGGGCTTACAATCTAGTATGGCTAAGGGAAGGGGCACATATGGAGAGACAGGAATACATTCTTGAAACTGAAAAGTTGCAGGTGCATGTGCTTAGCTTACTTACAAAGAAGAAGGGGGTGGTTATTAATTATCTGCATCACAGTTGTACTGACCAACATGGTGGCTCCACTTTGGTAGAAATTGAACAAACCTGTAAGAGGAAGTGCTTGATTACAAGGGAAATAAAATTAGACAAAAACTGGAAAGGAGGAGGTATTGAACCGATTTCACAGATGAGGATCTAAGGCAGAGAGAGATTTATAAAGCTACAATCACTTAGCAAGTCCCCATGCCATTTATAAGATTTTTTAAACAGTGTTTTAGGTGGTGCCACAGATTCCAAGGTGCCTTATATCAAGGTGTGTTAAGTGATTATTGGCCAGGTTCGTAAATGTGTATAGGGGGCATGTTGCCTAAAGATTCATGCAGGTGGTTGCTACTAACTTTGTAAATCTAGTTCTACCCACCCAGCAGCACAGTAGCAGGTCCACTGTTTTACGACCATGGAGATGGCTGAATCCAGTGGATTTCAGCAGCCTCATTACAAGTACTGGAACTCATCTGTCTCCTCTTTCCCACCAGGAGGTTATGGGCTCACCAACAGTTAGTTTCAGCTGTGAGAGGAGGCCGTCAACTCCCTGGCTTCACACCAGCCCCTATACATCTCAACCAGTCTGTATGGTGCTGTGGTACAATAACAATCTGCCGGATGTAAAGAGGTGAGTCGTAGGTTGGATCGGAGATGGTGTGGGAGCCATCTGGAGGTCTATCTCCAGCTGTACAAAGTGTTCATGCAGGCATACATGAATGCCTGTACATGTTATTGTACAGCTACTACGGAGGCCATTCGGTTGTACTTGTCCTCAACTATAGACACTTGAAGGAATAGACCAGTGCAACTGTTTCGGGTTGTGCACAGCCTGGTGATGCCAGATTGTCACTCTCAACCCCTCTGCAGTTTCTTCTGTGGAACACTGTGTACAATTTGCTTCATTCTTTGCAGAGAAGATTGATGGACTCCAGGTGGGACTCTCTGGGCCTTTTGATGTAGAGAGCTGTGGAGTCCCAAGGGACTGTATTCCCCTGGTTGACTTCAACAGCGTTACTGACCAGGAGATCCATGCTCTCTTGGAATCGTAGCTCCAAGCTGTGCCTGTCCTGGTTGCTGAAGGAGAGCGCAGGGGCGGTGTACCGTTATTGAGAAGCATTGTTAATGCCTCCTTTACAGAGGAGAGAATGCCAGCCAGCATTAAGCATGCTGAGACTTGCCCCCTTCTCATGAAACCATCCCTTGATGCTGGAGTGTTTGCCAAGTACCATCTGGTTGTAACCTTCCTTTTTTATAGGGAAGGTGATTGAGAAGGCTGTGGCAGCACACTGCAACAGCAGTTGGACTTCAATGACATTCTAGAGAAATTCTAGCCTGGGTTCCTATGCATTCCTATGGGGTAAATGCACTTGTCAGGGTATTGAATGATCTGCTGCTGATCTTGGATCAAGGACGGCTGGCTATTTTAGTCATGGTGGACCTTATGGCAGCAGTTGATAGAATTGGCCATGAGCTGTTCTTTGTCAGCTGAAGGATGTTACTGGTGTGACTGGAGCTACTGGTCGGTGGTTTGAGTCATACCTAGAAGAGTGGAGTCAGTCTGTGGTAATGGATGGTTATGCGTCATCCCTGAGAGACTTAAAATGTGGGGTCCCAGCAAGGTTCTATCTATCACCTATGTTGTTCAATGTATACATGCACCCTTTCTGGAATGTTATGGGTAAGTATCATCAGTATGCTGATAATACACAACGTTGTCTACCTGCTGGTGCGGGCTCCGGATCGCCGGCGGGACTTCGGGGAAATTTTTTTTTAAAATCCAGGCTGGGCAGGGTGGGTGAGGGGGTGACCCCTCTTCCACCCGCGCAGCCTGGACGGCGGAGGGAAAAGTGGTTGGTTTTTTTTTTGTTTTGTTTTTTACATTGCGGCCATTCATTTCAATGGCTGCAATGTAAAACAATCCGGCACAGGGAACCGGTACCGGTATCCCCAATATCCGGATGAATCCGATACTGCCGGTACAGCAAAATACCGGCAGTATCAGATACCGGATAATCCGGACTTCCCACCCCTACTGTTCAGCATCTTGAAGTGATAGTTTCACTCTACTGGTCAGACCTCATCTGGAGTACTGTGTCTAATTCTGGGCACTGCATTTTAAGAAGGATATTGACAAATTGTAACGGGTTCAGAGGAGAGTGACAAAGATGTTCAGGGGTCTGGAAACCAATCCTATGAGGAAAGGTTGAAGGAGCTGAGTATGTTTAGCTTGGAGAAGATAAGTGTGGCAGAGTGATGCCACAAGATAGCACCTGCCATATAATTAGACTGAGTTAAAATGGCTGCCACAGGAAGTGGCTAAATTGGGGGTGTGGCCTGGAGTATAAAAGGAGGCCAGCCCAGGAAGAAGAGAGTAGTCTACTCCTGATCAACAAGGAAGATGCATCTCCGAAAGGCTGCTAGAAGAGGATCCTGAAGGGAGGAGGTTTGGATCCGAAGGGAGCCTGTGTTATGTGAGTGGGAATGAGCTAGCCTGGAACTGTGGTTTGGGTAGTGTCTGCTGTATGAACTATGGGTGGTCAGAGGTTTAGTGCCTGGACTGGACTTCGTAAATAAACTGAGATCTGGATTGTATCCTGAGAGTGCCAATCTCTTGGAGCCTTGATCCTGCATACACTCACCTACAGAAGTGGGTCCATGCTACAAATGGTGGGGAATGCAAGTATGCCTTACTGGCTGCTATACCAGTGATTCCCCAAGGTAGTAAGATCCTGAGCAGGGGCATCTGAAGAGAAATTGCCCAGATAAGAAAAAGCCCCATAGAGAAAAACAAACAAAAGGGGGAAAGGAAAATAAAGAAACTCTGACAGGCTTAACGATGGAGGCCTTGGAGAAATGGAGGATAGTTAAGCAAGGTGCTGAAGGCTGGAGAACCAGAGTGGACCCAGGCAAGTGAGAGAGGCTGTGACCAGGAGGGAGTCTTGTGCCTAGGAAAGGCTTGGCCAGAGCCTGTCTATATGAACTTTGGGAGGTTGATATGTGGTGTTTCTGTGCCTGAGAGAGACTGACCTGGGCCTGCAGGGTGGAGGCGATTGAGCCAGAAGACCCAGAGATTGTGAACATCATGTTCAATAAAGACTATTGACGAGAGTTGATACCCTTGGACTGGAAGTGTTGGGTCCTACCAGAGGGTAACCCCTTCCTCAGAGGGGGATTCAGCCGAGGCCAGGGCTGAATAGGCAAGGCAGCGGGGTGAGTTAATTACCCAGAGAGACCCCAGTGCCCCTCTGTGGCCCTGGGAACACACCCTGCTACAATAAGATTAAGGGGAGACATGATAGCTATCTTCAAATATCTGAAGGGCTGTCACGGAGAAGATAGAGAAGACTTGTTCTCTGTTGCTCCTGGGGGCAGGACTAGAGCCAATGGGCTCAAATAACAAGAAAGCAGATTTCTGCTAAACATTAAGAAGAATTTCCTAATGGTAAGAGCTGTTCAACAGTGGAACCTGGGGGGCGGGGGGGCTCTCCTTCATTGGAGGTTTTCAAACGACAGGCTGGAAGGCCATCTTTCAGGGATGCTGTAGCTGTGGATTTCCTGCATGGAGCAGGGGGTTGGACTAGATGAACTCTGAGGTAACTTTCAACTCTGTGATTCTATTATTTTAGGAAAACGTTGGCTTGTGCACTATATTTAATCTTGTACTTTTCCACTGTCAAAACTGCAAATCTCAAATCTCTGCAGAATGCCCTCAGGGATGCATGCTTTTTACCCCTTTTTTTTTTAATTGAATATGAAGGCAAGAGAAAAGGTGTGCCTGGTATTATACAAGTCTCTGTCAAATACATTAGAGGGTGAGCTGAAATCAGATAGCAAGCAGAACTTTCTCCCTTTCAACTTTCTCTTGATGTATTATTAAATCTTAATTAACTTGCCTCCGTCCAGGTGGGTGTGCTAGTCTGAGACATCCTGAATGCAGTTCATTGCAATCAAAGGTTCCATTTTTCTCCTCACTTCTGGGGGCCTGTACTCATGTGTACGGGCCACCTCAATGCTCGCAAATGCATTTAGAGAAGCTGACCTGAGTCTGAGCAGGGTCAGCCACTGCCTATCACCCCTCACTGGGATCATTAAGGCCAGGCAAGGCCCTAAGATTCTATGACCCCATCCACCCTCCTAGTTTTCCTATTCAGCAGCTAACCAGATAGTAAAATTGCCATTCATTTCAGTTCTATAGAGGTGTCGAGGAAAATTTTATACTCACACACTGTTGGTATAATCCGTCAGAAGTTCTTTATTGATCTCAAAGCGCAGAGAGAGAGAGCAGCAATGTCTCCATGCAAGGAAGGCGAGCTGGTCTGCCTGCTCTCAGATTACATAGGTATTTTATAGATTATCAAGATAACATCAGATACAGAAATGTCAGTCAAACCCACGTCATACAATAATGGGAGGCTACTGCAATTGTTTACCTACTAAGCAAATTCTTAAAACAATATAAGCTAGACTGTTTATAAAGTAAGGTGCCTAAACAAAGCAATTAACCAGCACAGCTGCAAGGCCATTTTCTACTATCTGCTGTAAGGAAGGCCTTCCTCTGTCCAAGGTGTATTCTGCATGGAGCTGTTTCCCAGGACTTGCTGTGTGAAAAAGAACCCAAACTAGGCTCCTGATTATTTCTATTTAACAGGCTGGAGCTCACTTCTGCTAAGAATGGTTATTACCCAGCATTCATCTGTCTTCCATTTTGTGGTACCTTCCTTTGGCTATGTGTAGCTTAATTCCATAGGGTCCCTTATAAAAATTCCCCCACAGAGGTCAACTATAGGAAGAAAGCTTCTTGTAATCCTGCTTAAAGAAGCGATCTGTTCAAAAGTGGTGCTAGGATGTATATCTTGGTGTCAATTCTGAGTAATTTGTTTGCATGGAGCAGCATAGTGCTTCTAATAGAAGTGTTTTCTGTCAATTGTGCAGCTTGTCAAATGGAACTATACTATTTTATGCCAAGTGGGGATCAGGCCTTCAGTTTGCAGAGTCCACAATGCATAGTGTTGCAAGTGCCATCAGCACATCAAATCCATATGGTAAGGGCATGTAGAGAGGTGTTCTAGGTGGCTGTTCCACAATTATAGCACAACCTTCGCCTGGAAGTTCATCAAAGTCTGAGCATTCTGGGGCAGTGATGCAAGACTTTTTCATTTGGCAGGTAAGAATAGGGACATTATCTGGGAATGGGGGAGTTAGGGGACTTTTATATGTTTTTGTGTAATTATATTCACTTTCATGTGTATTTTTGTATGCTGTTTCCTACCCTGAGACTTCAGCATAGGGCGAGATATACCTTTAAATAAATAAAAAGGCATTAACTGAACTCCAATGCCCTGGTAGGGAGAACTCTTTTGTTCGAGTCCCTTCTCCACAAACTGTCCAGCACAGTGTCCAAATACCGAGTTGTGTGGTAGAGGGGGAAAGATTTGGGCCTGCGTGTATGACATCCTCATTGACTTTAACAACAGTCCATGTCAGATAGGAAAGATGACACCTTATAGTTTAGAGGAGTGTTTGACTGGATGTACAGAATTCTAGAACAGTGGAATCGCTATTGCATTTCAAGGTCACTGTAGTTTGCATACTATCTTTCATCTGTTGCTGATATGTTTGCTCTAAAATGGCAAAGAAATTATTGTTTGGGAAGTGTGCCATAGTTCTTGCATCCCACTGTGGGTTGCCAAAGTCTATGCAATAAATCTGCAGAGTCTAGCACCAGTTGAACAACCTTTCCATTCTATACATATGTACCAAAGCTAATGTGTATTTTGTAAATGTCTTGAAGTATTGGTTCCAAGCATTTTATGCACAACTCATCAGGTGTATACAATCAGCCATTGTGATTAGTAGGTCAAGCAATGGTTATTTAGTGAGGGAGACTATGCTCTTCAATACAAAGGTTCAAGAACAGACAAAACGTACCTCCCAACAGTCCCTCTTTCAGGAGAGAGAGACACACACACACAAAGACCAGAATTCATGCCTCAGGTAGGCACCTCTTTCCTGTTTGCCTCCCAGGAAAAGCACTTGAGAGGACAAAGTAGGGAGATAATAGAATGGCAAACGAAGTGCAATGATAAGCAGGAGTGCTTCTGTCCTTCTTTATGAATATTGTGTGTGTGCATGAGGGGGCAGAGCTTATTTGCTAAGGGGTTGGAGCTTATTGCCCAAAGGGGAGGTGCTTGTCCCTCTGGTTGCTGGAAATGTTGGGAGCCGATCTCTCAAGTGTCCTGGATTAGGCGAGACAGCACGGATTTCAGCAATGTTATGGTGATCTGCCTGCCCCGCCTCTGTCTTCCAGTGCCTCCATTTTGAGAGGTAGCGCAGAGTACAGCGTGCATGCCACCAAAGGGCCTGAGTGCCCCATCACCGGTTTACAGTGCAGGCAGATGTGCAGCAACCTAGCCTGCCCAAGAGTGGTGCTGTACTCGGCACTGCGAGTGCCTCAGCTGAGCAACTGGAGTCTGGGAGGGGACGCCTCACCCACACTTCCTGCCCAAGCAGATCTGGCTGCAATCCCAGCTGGCAGAGCCGAAGGGGCTGAGGCAGAGAGGGAGCAGCGCACAGTGCTTAATGCCTCCAAGAGAAGTGCCTCTTGCAGCCCAGGGAACCGCTCCCTCCCTTACTAGCAGTCAGGGACTGCTAGTAAGTAAACAAAGCTGCCGGGGGAGAGAGTTAGCTCCAGGGTTCCCCGCTTGCCTAGGCAGTGTTGGATCCCTAATGGCTAAATGTCAGGTGCAGGTAACTACTGCACAGGTTCCCAAGCCAACCCCCACCACTCCAGTGTCCCAGATCTGTGTATTGTTCTAAGGCAGGACCTGCATACCAGTGACATATGTAAATTTTATGCAAATGATAAAAAACAAGTTTCATGGAATATCCATATTGATGGATAGCAGTTAATACATCGCACCTTCTGAAGGATTTTGTGTGCCAGTAAGTCATGAGGATCAACTTTGAACCCATTTCTGCCTACATATGGGTGATTAAACTTATGGATACAATGGTCTGTAGTGAGGCTACTCACTTATATAAAGTTAGGCACCTGTGTCAGTGATTGGGGCCTTTATCTGTTGGATGGGACAGCAGAGTATGAAAGAGTTGCACAGAATGTAGGCAGGTCTACTAACTGGATAATGTAAGTTTTTTTTAATTTTTTTAATTAATGTATTTATTAGATTTGTATCCTACCCTTTCCAGAAGGCTCAAAGTGGCAACAGCAAAAATGAAATATAAAACACGAACCACACATTAAAATACACCTCAAATCCTGCTCCTTCCAGTTAAGTACATGGCCATATAAAAGAAGTGTTTATATTATCTGGTAAATCTCCAATGGCAGAGTTTCAAAGCTGTGAAACAGCCACTGAGAACACCTCTCTCCGTGCCTTTACTGTATGTATGTGTTGCAGTGAGGGAACCTGCAAGAGGGCTGAAAGCGTCATCAACCATGTTTCCCTCCAAATGTCAGTGCTCGAAATCAAGCCCTGACATTAGGAGGAAAAAAAGCTGCTGGACACGGCTGATGACCTGCGCCCACATGCAGAGCTTGGCATAAGTTCCCCGGCCGGGAGATTCTCCACCAGGAGAATGGCCAGCCCCGGTAACATTGACTCGGATAAACTCACTTGGAAACAGACATTGGGTGTCTTTAGACATAACGTCAACAGGTGTCTGAATGTGTGTGTTGACCTAGATATGAACATTGGTTGGGGCCTGTGTTCATCCACGTGGTGCTGCTTAGACACAGAACCCATCTTGGGGCAAATTGGTGTTTTCTTCGCCACCTGATCTCAGCATGCAAGCGCTGCCACCTTGTTCCCCATGTTGTATCTGCTAACATGCCACGCTATATCATTAGACACAATATTGGCCATGTGTTCAGCCAGAACACACACATTATCCTTGTGATGCAATGGTGTTCACATCACATGTTCAACAGGTAGCTAAATTAGTGTTGGGATTGTTATGGTGCTTACACACAACAGACAAACGTGCTTAGAGGTTTTGACACCCAATCTTCGTTATGTCTGAAGACTCCATTGGGTGCAGCCGCATGAGACGTCTGCCCCTCTCTGGGCAAACAAGCCACTGGATTCAGTGGCTCATGTGTCCAGGTCTCCAGGGCCTGCCAGATGTTCTCCTTGCCCCAGGGTGGGGTGAACATCTGCTTGCTCCATGACGCATCCTCAAAGAAATCCCGAGGACATGTCAAGGAGCAGCCTTACCCCACAGCAGAGCAAGCCTATGTGGCTAGGTGCGCTTGCCCCTCCATGCTTGGGACAACCCTGTAAGCAAGGGGTGCTAGCGCCTGTCGCTCGCAGCCACATCACAGCCTGGGTGAGAGTACAGAGTCTCCGGGCTGCTGAGGGGAGGGGGAGTCCAGAGGAGCTGTGCGCGTACCTCTCTTCCCCTCCCCAATAAACAGCTGATCAAGGGAGAGGGGGCACAGACACTCCTCTGGGCTTCCCTTTCTCAATCAGCTGTTTGTTGGGGTGGGTAGAGAGGCACATGTGTGGTTCCTCTGGGCTCCCTTAATCAACTGTCAGTTGGGTGGGGGGGGGGAGGGGAGCCTGCACTCTTCCCCAGCTCCCCTTTCCTCTGATCCCCCTGACTGACAGCTGATGGGGAGGGGGGGGGAGGAAGAGCCTGGGCAGAGGTGCATGCTCTTCTTTGGCTCCCCTTGCTCATGAACTGTCAAGAGGGGGGGGGAGGAGCACATACCTTCCTCCGCTCCCCCCACTAACAGCTACTCATGTGTCCGGCCCCACCAGTTGCCCACCCCAGGGTGTCTTGGGGATTGGGCCCACCCTGCTCATCTGGCTGCACCCAAAGTAGATCACAAAACAGTACACTCGGTGTACAATTCACTTGTGGCCAGAGGATGTGGTCAAGGCCAGCTACGTTTTAAAAAGGATTAGATAAGTTCTTGGGAGGATAGGACCATTAACGGTTATTAGCTAAGTAGGTTGAGAGATGTAACCTCTCTCTGACTGTTGGGAGCTGCCAGCGAATGGATCACCCCATTATGACCTGTTGGGTACTTCAGAGGCAGTTTTTAACGACCACGCTATACTGTTCTGAAATTGTTCTAACCCAGCTTTTCAGAAAGACGTCATTGTCATAATCATTCTGGTTTCTGTGGCTCGACGACCACTGCTGTCATGTTATATTGGGGTATTCCATTCCTGGTTGTCATGCCACTCCGGACTTTAAAGTGAGTGGAACGTTCTACCTGTACAATGTTCACCCTGTTCAGATGGGGGAAATAACTGTTGTATAATCTTTATTTTTATACCATTTTTATAAAACCTTGACAAAGGTATTTTATAAAAACGTTCTAAAACCCGGAAGCAAACTGCAAACGTCAATCACCTTTTATAACAACATAAAAACCAGTAGAATGTTATAATGTATCATCTAAAAACATTTTCAGAAGTGAATGAAAATGGATACTGTTGGAGACAGGATGCTGGGCTTGATGGACCATTAATCTTGACCCAGTATGGCATTTCTTATGTTCATAAGATTCTCTTGACTGAAAAGCACTAGCCATAGAATACTCTAAAACAGGTCTGATTGCTGCTTTCGTCGGGCATTACAAGGGCTGTATTCTAAAACCAATACCTGCTACTCTTTGTTCTCTGGCTCTCATGCTTTAGAATAGGGACCCAGGTAAGATGAGCAGGCATAATGCCATCCAAAGAAATGAGGAGCTGTTTAGGGAGTTCAGAGATTGCTGCGTGTATCAAATGTGTGTGCAGGGCTGACCAACCTGGGGCTAGAGACATTTTCATACTGTGACAAATTTGTTTGGGGGAAAAAATGAAACGAGAGTAACTTCCTGGCGATTTATTATGGCCGTGATGAGTCAGGGCAAGTGCTGCACAGTTTGAGTGAATGGGGATTATTATAATGAGCCTTTGGGTCAGTCCCTATTATCTCTCTTCTCCTCTACTCCCTCAGACTGAACAAAAAAAGAAAAGAAACCCTCTTCAGTGCTTCAGCCAAAACTCACGTAGAGCTCAGTAGGATGCAGAAACCTGTTTTGCAGGCTTCTTTGCACTTGGATATGGAAAGGGTGTGTAATGTTTACTGTAACTCAAGTTCTAGTAGCATCTAATCACAGTGGTGTTGGAAAGTAAACGTTAATAACTAGTTGTGCTCACTAATGTTACCATGTTCGGGAACAGCAGCAGTGCTGGCCTTAGAATTTGCAGGGCCCAGGGCAAAAATAAAATGAGGGGCCCCACCCATTTAACTTCTTCCTGCAGGACCCTGCTCCCCCATCCTAGTAGGTGAAGGGAGGGGAGGGAGGGCAGAGCCCCAAAGGAAGCAACCAGTCTGGGGTCCCGAGAGCCACAGGCAGAGAAGGGCCCCACAGAAATCGCCTGCCCTGGCCAGCACTGGTCCTAAAGCTATCAGGACTGACCTCCCTATGGGGCCCTTCTCCAATCTCAGGGCCCAGGCCATGGTCCCTACTGGCCCTAATCAGCAGCTGCCCTGTACAGTTCATTTTGTTATATTAAGTGCTGTTTTCTTAGCTATAACAGAGGTGACCCTGACACAAACCAGGTTAACACAATTAAAGTTCACTTTATTAAGTTCACATTCCCCCCCTTCCCTTGTTTAGCCCAGATGCTGGTTTCAAAATGCAAAGGATAAATATCAATCCTCACAGTAATTAAGAACTGTGGAGTAAGGACAAAGTGCAGCACTACACAGGCTAAGATTTACTGTATACCTCACTTGCCAGAAAATCCCACGTTGCTTCGTTGATGACAGCAAAATAGCGACTACTGTGAGAATCGCAGGCAACTTTGAAAGGTAGGACTGAATGCCAACAGAGATGTCAAGCTTAATTTCCACAATTACCGAATGATGAAGACAAGAGCCATAATAAAAACCCTATACAGTATAGATTATTGAAGTGGAAAGAGCATACAAGTGGAACATGTAACAATTACAGAACATCTCATTACATGTAGGCTCTCAAAATGCACTTATTGCCAAAACTAGATGTCGGGTAAATAAAAGGGTATAATGAAGAGCGAGTGATTCAAAGAGACTTTGACATTTTAGATGAATTTACTAACACATGGCAAATGCAGCTTAACTTAAACTCATGTAAGCAAGCGTGCAAGCTGTCAGAAGATGGAGTGTGTATGAATCAGAATATTCCTTCAACACCTACCGTGGATCAAAAAGGAGACTTGAGAGTTATCAGAAGAAAGTTCTTTAAATCTTTAGCTTGGTACAAGTCCACAGTACAAAGTCAAACAAGTGGCTACCACTGCATAGGAACAGGGACTATTCAAAATATACAAAATTCATCGTTATTAAGCATCTGCTAGACCCATCTGCTCTGTGCAAACGCTGTATCACCTTTCAAACAGGAAGGAGACAGCTTAATTAGAAAGCATTTAAGCATATATGTGTTAGTGATCTCAGCTCTCAGGAATCTTCTTTAAACTGTAGGTTCTTCAGGCCAAAAGTGGTTTGTGTTTTTCTGCATGGTACAGCATTAATCACATTGTAAGAGTCATCTAAGTTTAGAGCGGGGGTTCTAAAAAAGAAGAAAAAAAGTTAAGTCTTTAGTGCCTACAGTGGGGATTGATGCTATTTGTCATAGTATTTGTTTGAAGGTTTCAAATGTGATCTCTGGCCCTGGATAGCCTGGAGAAATCAGAGATTTGCTCAAATGTATGCTGCTTCCACCTTGCAGGCTTAATATCTGGCAGTCCTAGAGAGGGTTAATTTTTAGGGGATTGATTCCATTAGAGTGTTCATTATAGCAGGATTATTTAAATTTGAAATGGTTCTTGAAGTCAAAATTGATAAACATGGTTCTTGAAGTTGGAATGGTTAAAAACAGGATTCTACTAGAAGCCAGGCTTGTTATAGTGAAGTGTGAGCTGTAGAACAACAGTCAGGCTTTCTATTCTCTTTCCTATGTTTTTATGAGGAATATCTGGAATGGCATTTCTGTTGAAAGTAAGTCTTTTTATGAAAGCCACAGTCTCCTATGTTCCTCCCTCTCTCTCTCTCTCTCTCTCTCTCTTCATAACAGAGATATTGGGTGAAAACAGACATGCATGTAATTCTGCTTTAAAACTGCTTTAACATTTCTTATGCATGTTGCAGGGCTGCATAGGTCACCAATACAGCCCTGCAACATGCATAAGAAATATTAAAGCAGAGTTAAATGCATATCTGTTTTCACCCAAAATGTAAAGGGGAGATTCTTTATCCCTACCAGAGTATCACATATGGGTTTTCTGAGATCCACATGCTCTTTGATGGCACAGTAAATGGGGCATATTGTAACAAGAGGTAAAGAGACTGTTCTCCCATCATTCAGACTAATGAAGTTTGTATTTTATCAGCTGCTCACATCACTAGGGGAGAGATGATTGTGGCAGATGGTGCTCCCCAGAGTAGATATCAGACGAAAGATGTTTTTCTTTCTAGGATTTTTTTATCCAGCCCGTCACTTTGTACTAAGAGCATCATCATTTAAGTCAGGCTAGCCTGGGTAAGGGCAGATAGGGGGATTTTGCACACATTTCTCCAGTCTCAGTAATCCTTCCAAGTGGCTCGAAGTCTCTTTTTCAAGGTCACTTAAATCTCTTTATTTTGTGTTTTTTGTTAATGCTTTTCTGGTGTTAAATGAAGTATTTCCAGTTTTGTAGTGACTATGTAGTCTGTGAAGAGTGGAAGAAAATGTCTCTTTGAAAACAATAGACAGATTTAATTGACTGATTTAGCTGATTTTTTTTTTTTTTTTACTGTTTCATGGACATCTTCCACAGATGGCCATCCATTTGCCTTCCAAAACTGTACATCTCTGCTGAATTTAAATAATACGTATTGAAGAATTTATTTTGTCCTCCCAAATGCTTAAAATTCAACTTATCAACTGGTCATATTGAACTATAATTAATTATCAGAGGAACCTTCAGTTCATTTGAAGTCTCTCAGAGGGTGTTAACAAAAAATATGGTAACACACACAGACACCTGCCCATTTATTAGGAGTTTGTCCCCACTGGCCACGTGGCCATCACTCACTGGAGACACAACCCCCACATGCAACCCGCCATGCAGGCAAACGTGAGCTAGTGCGTCCCCATGTGTCCACGGCCTGTCAATTGGGTTGCGTGCAGGACCTCCACAAATACAGGTCCGCCAGCACTACAGAATCACAGGTGAAGAGCCTAGAGCGTTCTGAGTGACCACTTTCTTTCTTTCTTTATTACTGTCATTTGTACCCCGCCCCTCCTGTAAACAGCTCGGGATGGCTTCCAACAATATAAATACATAAAAACAATATAAAACAATTTAAAATTCCTGCCCCTCTGTCCGGTCTCATTCTTACTGGCACGCACACAACTTCTGCCTTAAAGGCCGAACACACCAATTCCAAACATGCATTCTCCCAGCTAATCCTGGTTGGCAGTGCATGCCTGACGCTTGCTCTTTCCAAGCCATTGCATTTTGAGGAACGACTTGTAGGGGCTTACCATTGCCATGGCCATGGCTAATACAGACAGCCGGACAACAACCATCACCAGTAACACCACCGTGCAATTGCAACAGTCGCTCTCCGCCTACCAGTCTGGCCGCCAACACTGCATTCCCTGGACCAAGGATGAGACCGACTTCTTCATCGCTTGGGGGGGAGTAGAAGGTCCAATATGCACTGGTAGAGTGCTATCTGAATGAGGCAGTCTTCCAGGCGATCTTGGTCGAAACTGCACATCAGGGCTACACAGTGGCAGCTGGTGGTTTTTGAGGCTGGTGNATAGGCCAGGGGCTCCCTTCCACTTCCCTTCGGATGGGCAGAATGCTGTCAATTGGGCGGTGGGGTCTGAAACCCTGAGATTTGGCAGGTGGGTGGGGCACTCTGAACTAATGCCCCAGCAATGGACATGGACAGAAGCACAAGTGCCCAGTCGAACCAAGTACTGTGGATCTGCAACCAGCGGCACAGAGGATTTGGCAAGGTATCTGCTTGGGGAGGCCATGCAGTGGGCGGAGGAGATACAGAACACCATTAATGGCATAGCCCAGGAGCATAAATGGTTTGTGCGGAAAAATGCAAAGCTTTTACTGCCAAAGCCCGTCTGGACCGTCAGTGGGAGGACAGACGCTGGGCCTGCCTCTGGCACCGATTTGAGTGGCTGGGCGGTATGTTGGAGCTAGCAAACAAGCAAGGAGATGGCCAAGCTGGGGGCACAGACTCCGAGCAGCCTGTCTCAGTTCATCCATCTCCACCACCCCCTGCTCGAGCATATTGCTGCCGCAACCTTAAGCACCATTACCCAGGGCAAGTGCCATATCCCAACCTCCATTGACTCTTCATGCCCCACCCCTTGGAACTGCCTGTCCGCCCTCATTTCCCCAGCAATCCACCTCCCAGGGAAAGCACTCAAGTCTTCTCCAAAATGCACTCTCACCAGTCGTCAATTCCTGGGCCAGGCACACCCTCCCACTAGTCCGCATGCCTCCTGAAAACAGTCCTCCACAGATGGATTCATGGGAGGAGGATCAGGAAAATGTCCCCCTGCCTGTCCCATCACCCAAGCGAGTATGCCCAGCCCAGCTGCCACCAAAAGGAGCAGATGCAAGAAGAAATAATTTCTTGCAAATTAAAGTTCTTTCATTTTTCTTCTGTTATTTATCTGTTAAATAAAGCTCTTAAATTTTTCATAACTCATGGTTTCCCTGCTTCTTCTAGTAAAGAGGGGAAATTTGGGGGAGGGTGATTTTTAGAAAATGGCAGTACAGCATAGCAATAAGCCACTTTGCAGGCTGGGGGGTTGGAAGGAAAAAGGGTACCAATTGGTAGCATACAGGGAAAGGAAAGGCTGGGAAATAGCATGAGAGGGTGGGAGCCTAAGGAGGGAAAGCATGCCATCCCAGTACTGGGGGGTGGGGCTGGGTGGGCCAGAGGAAACCACAGGGAAACGCAGAAAACATTTTTGAAAGCGCTATCGATGGCACAAAAAGATAACTTGAAACCATTCACCAATACTCATTAACCTGTCACTGATGGTGGGTGTTTTGGCTATTATTGCAGTTTGTGTGCCAGCACAAAGCATCTTGGATCTCTAGCTATGCGCTGCTCCATTCTGTTCAGCTGATCACGGAACAGGGGCACTGGTTCATTGGAGGAACTGGTGTGGGGGTTCTCGCAGTCCCACTGGTCTCACAGATGTTGGGGAGAACACAGGTGG
>QEPC01013438.1:4590957-4636496 GCA_003113815.1 Sphenodon punctatus | reverse complement strand
CCTGTGTTTTCACCAGTTGCTCCATGCAGGGGTGATGGGTGGGGCGGGGGTGTTTTCTGGGAATGCGCACACATACCCACCCACTTCTGCTTTCAGAGGGAATGCACCCACTCATGTCCACTGGGTGGGCATATGTGAGCCTGAGAGGGTGCATCTCATTTAAAGAGGGCCTCTGTTTTGCAGCCATGGCGTTTGTCTGCACGTCTCAATTTTTCTCTTAGAGCTGAAACTTGTGGTTTTTAAAAGGGCCATAGACTTTATTCTGTAGGAGAGGAGCCAGCTGCAAAGACTGTAAAGGGGTGTGTGTGACCCCAAAACCCATTGATTTCTATAAGAATCTTTCCACTAATTCTAATGGAGTTGATATCAACCTCTTACAGAATACTGCTCTATGATGACACAATGCTCCATACCACAATGCAGGGCAACTCGGGGGGAAAGGTCGATTAAGAGAGTGATTGACAGGACAAACCTCCTGCTGAAGTTTGACTTGTGTAAGACTCGATAGTGTGAAGACTCCTTAGGTGTTTCAGGCTGAGCACCTGCAATCAAAGACCCCTTTTCAAATAGTTCCACTAAGTACTTTGCCCCCGGTCATACAAGAAGATTGAGCAAGAGCTAGGAACAGAAACCCAAGTCGCCTGATGCTTTTGTTTCCTGTGCCTTAACTAACCATAAGACCATCTTTCTTCCCTTGGCCTTTGTTCCTCAAAAGTCAATTCCAATAGAGGATTTATATTTTCCTGCTTCTGTGAAAGCTGAAGACACCAGAGTGGGTCCTTCCTGGCAGCTAAATCTTGAGGGCCTCTGCTTTTGGTTGTCACTGTGGATAACAGTCACTGTGTAGCTCTGTGTTCACTTCAATATGTGTTTATTAAACTATATAACACTCATGGTTTTTTTTAAAAAGAGAGATTCCATTTAGTGGTGTGGCTTGGAGATACTTCTCAATAGCAATCTTCTCATAAAGCAGATTAATCCTTCTGCATGGTAGTTATCTGCCTTTGGCTTAGTGCAGGGGTAGGGAACCTTTTCCCTCTTAGAAGCCACATAGAAACTGGAGGTGGACATGCAATCGGGAAGAGGCGGGGCAAATTCAAAGATCTGTCACTTATCCTTGGCTGCAAGCCCTCCTCTTTGCTCCCTTATGCTGAGCTCAATCTTTCGGTGACTGAGGGTAGGAACTGAATCAAGGGGCTGGATCTAGGAACTGGGAAGGGGCCAAATTAAGACTCGCCATGGACTGCATTTGTCCCCCGGACCTGAGATTCCGCATTAGTGATTGATATTTGAAAGCAACACTTTCCAACATCTAAGAATTAAATGTATCTCATCACGGAGAAGGAAATCTCCTCCGTGTTCTCCTCCTCCAACCCTTCCACTTGCCCTCTTGAGGGACTGTAATGATTTTGTTACTTCCCTCAGATGAACTAGTGAGTTTCATAGGCTGTTTTGAGGCTTGGGGTCACTCCCTTTACAAAAATCTGCATGCACTCCAGACTTTTTTGAGACTTTGGATATTCTCTGGCAAGTTTATTCATTTATTGAATCTCTTTATGTAAAACAGGGATAGCAGCTATTATACCTGCCTGTCCACTTGAACTTTGGAGAACAGAAGCATAAACATAGCAGGCTTCAGAAAGGATTGGAGGAGATATGACTCTGTTGCTCCCCTTAGATGAATGTTAGTTTTACATGCTGTCATGAGGCTGTGTTACACCCCTTATTTTATTTATTTATTTATTTAATATATTTATACCCTGCCCCTCCTGCAAACAGCTCGGGGCGGCTAACAAATCTCAATAAAACAATATTTCAAATATTTGAAACATCATAAAAATCTCAACAATTAAAACCGGGATAATACCTGTAAGCACCCCAGGCTCTTTTGAGACTGTGGTATATACTTTTTAGGTAGATGATTAATCTGATTGCTAAGGTATTACACCTGAGTGGGTGGGGGAGGGCATGTGGAAGTGTAAGGGGGTGGGATCTAACAGCCTTAAAGGAGTGCGGAGTACCCAATGTCACCCACCCACTCGCCCATAGAGCGCTCAGGGAAGCCTGTCCAATCTTGCCTCCCTGCCTCACCATGACTTGTTACCCTGCTCAGATAAGTATTGCCCTCCACCACCTGCCTCTACCTTGACAAGATCTTGCCCCATTTACCTCGGCTTCCCCACCCACTCCCCCCTTCCCTGGTTCCTTTGCTTTGGAAAGAGTTTTTATCCATTCTGAAGTTATGTTTATTTATCCTTTGTAGATTTCATGCTTGATCTGAATATTCGTCACTCCCAGTGGCTCATGGAGTTATTTTGTGGAGGTTCTAGCTAAGTGAGGGGAAAAGGAGGCCAGGTATATTTGGACTCTGGGAAAGGGAGCAGCAGGCTAGCAGAGAGTAAAGTCAGCTGAGCAGCTTGTCAGGCTACACAGCTAATCTCCCTAGCCTCTGATGGATGCTGCCGTTTCCTCTATTGAGCAACAGCTCAAGCTGTTGAAATTTGTTAGCACCATCCTATCAAAGAATAGAGGGAAGCTCAGTGAAGGTAGAGACAGCGGGCGCTTCGTTTGCTGTCAGAGTGAAGGTTTGCTGAGACAGCAGCAGTTGGAAATGCTGCAATATCCGCAGAAGAGAAGAGATTTTACCCTGCCAGGTGGTTTTCTTTCCCTTTTTAAAGCAAGGTTGTTTTTTTTTCATATTCCCCTCACTCGGCACAGTTGGTTCTGTCCCTAGTTTTCCATTAAACTTTACAGAGATTGCCCATTACCTTTCTTCTTGGAGTTCAGCCTATAGCAGATGCTGAGTGAAGGAGGCACAACAGCTCTCTCAAGCCCCATCATCTTTAACTTGTTTCTGTATAAAGCAGGTGCAGCCCGTTTTCCTCAAGACGTTAGAGCTGCCTGCTGCTGCCCATTTCCCTGTTAATGATGTAATAAACTTTACAAGAAGGGAACGGAGCTTTTCCAAGCAAAGGGACCCAGAATGGGCTAAATTCCTATAAAAATTATTTCCTAAATTTCTAAGATTGGTCATTTACTCACAAGGACATCAAAAAGGAACCAAGGGGGAGGGAATACAACAAGGCCACAGGGTTTTAAAATGAACAGATGTAATTTTATTGCTTGTAGAATACAGAAAACAATGGTATATTGAGCTATATTTTTGTTTTATAGGCAAGAGAATAGAGTTGCTTTAGCTTTACAGATAAAGCATAAAACTTGACTCCCAGTGAAAGAGTATAAAGAGATACAAATGCAAACGGTTAACTGCAGTTTAGCTGCACTCATAGACAGAAGTTCTGTAGTTGCTTAATTTTGTTCAATAAGAAAACTGATCCTAGACTAAACCTGTATTGAATTGTTTCCTCTACTTCACACATCCGCTTTACTTGGGTGACTTTCACCCAAGAGTCTTCGGGTGAAAACAGACATGCAACGTAACTCCGTTTTAACACCCAATTTAACATTTCGTATGCGTGTTGCAGGGCTGCATAAGGTGCCAATACAGCCCTGCAACATTCATAAGCACTGTTAAAGCAGAGTAGCGTGCATGTCTGTTTTCACCCAGTGTCTCAATACTCTTCACCAGTCCTGGATATGCTAGGCCTATAGCCGGACTCTGACAGAAGGGAGAGGGACAAAAGGTCATGCGGAAAGCAGGTAGGTAGTCTATGCGTATCACATGGAGACTGCACATTCTGTGCAGTTTATAGTCAGCCTTGTCTACATGTCTGTAGACTGCATGTGTCAAACTCCTACCTGTGACCTGCCCCATGGCTTATCCCCCCCACACATTACAGTCTTAGCATACTGTCAGTGGCCACCGCAGCCATCTCTGGAGGTGGGACTCCCAACACCGCCTCCGGCGAACCCGCAGCAACATCCGGGCCGCCACAACCAAAGCATGCGAAGCGGGACAAGCAAACCCCATCCCGCGTGCACTCAACGTGCTGGCGGGGCCCCAGGGCACTGGGGAGGAGCCTAGAGGGGCAGGGTCTCCGCGCACAATGGGGTGAGGCCCGGAAGGAATAAAAAGCTGGCCAGCAGGGAGAAGGCTTGCCGGTGATCAGCTTGTCTGTGAATGACCCCTTGCGTGAGAGAGAGAGCATTGTGTGGAAACTTGTTGAAGTGTGAAGCGTGCGAGAGCGGTGAGTGACGTGTGATTGTGAGAGTGAGTGAAGGTGTGTGGAAGCTCAGAGTGTGTGGCATCTGTGTCCCTGTCTTCCCCCCCTGTGGTCCCAGTACCTTTCCTATCCCCCTTGTTCCCTGAGAAGTGCATTCTAGACCCCTTTACCTGGCTGTCCTGGAAACCTTCCCCTGTGACCCTCAGTCCCCTAGGTACCCTAAGTCTCCCATGCGTGTGGTGTGGGTATTGGGTGTTGGGTGGTGTACTGAGAGTT
This sequence comes from Sphenodon punctatus, assembly GCA_003113815.1. NCBI lineage: Eukaryota > Metazoa > Chordata > Lepidosauria > Sphenodontia > Sphenodontidae > Sphenodon > Sphenodon punctatus. Next base: position 4,632,096 of record QEPC01013438.1, on the reverse strand, counting down.
CTACGAGGTGGGAGAACCTCGCCAGTAGCCCCATTGGTTGCCTTCCCTGTGATGATCTGGCCTTCTCTCATACGATAGAATTAAGGGCCACACAAGATCCTGAGGGACCATTATACCCCCCCCCCCCCGCGGGCACCAAACAGAGGTGTGTGTGTGGCTGGAGTCTGAGTGTTTCCCCTCCTTCCCGTATACGTCCCCCCCCCTTCCCTTACATTATCACCGGCATTACAGCCGCTCCCTGAGCATGGATCCTGCCAAACAATTAGAGGATATGGCTTGAGCCATACAAGCCCTAGCCATGGAGGTGAAAGACTTAAAAGAACAACGGGAGCAGGGGGCAACCGTAGAACCCCCTCCTCTCGATAGAACAGCACAGCCAGCAATGGCGCCAGTGGACCCGGCGCCCTGCAGAGGGGCCATAGCTAGAGAACCCAAGACCCCCAAAATTACTAAGTTTACTGGGGATCGCAGGCAATTCCAGGGATTTCTAGCATTGTGTAAGCTTACCTTCCAGGTGCAACCCCAAACCTACAATACAGATGCCTTGAAGGTAGCATTTATAATAGGGCACTTGAAAGGGCTGGCACTTGCATGGACTACCCCATTACTAATCAGCAAAAGCTCCTTGTTAACTGACTTCACTGCCTTCGAGAGGGAATTTAAGTTCCTTTTTGATTACCCCCACCAGGTAAAGGATGCCGAGTCACCCATAACCACATTAAAACAAGGAAAAGGGCCGCTGCTGGAATACGTTACACACTTCCAGCAGCTAGCCATTGAGCTTGCTTGGCCCGATAATGTACTAAAGTTCATGTTTAGGAAGGGCTTGAATGATGAATTAAAGGACCAGTTAGCCTACACCACCATGCCTGCCACTTGGGGGGAGTTAGTCAATTTAACGATCGAGGAACATCTTTCGTAACGCTGACGAGAAAGACACCAGGAGGGAATACGGGCATGGCAGCCTCGGGCTTCCTTTTTGATTACGAGCCAAACAGAGGCAGCCAAAACAGAAGAACCCGAGCCCATGCAACTCGGCACATCCCAAGGCCCGCTCGCCGTGGAGGAAAAAGAACGGAGAAGGTCAGGCCGTATTGTGGGGAATGGGGACACTATGTCCGGATATGCCCACAACTGCCCCCATCCCGCCAGTTACCAGAAAATGACAAGTACCGGGATGGGCAGGGGACATCCTGGTAAACAATGTGACACCCTCCTCTTATCAGGCTGTAGTGGCACCATGCCCTACCTTCGACTTGCACCATGTGCGTGAACCCATTGCCCTCCGAGCCAACACAGACCGCACTATCATAGTTCTGGCTCTTTTAGATTCAGGAGCATCAGGGAACATCATAGATAAAACCTTTTTCTGTCCACACGCCCTCCCCACACGGGAGAAAGTCATCCCTGAGGCTGTATTTTCTATAGATGGGTCACCACTGGTATCAGGACCTATCACCTTATGCATTCAGGAGTTGGAAGGAACTATCGGGGATCATCGGGAGCTCTTGACCTTCGATGTAGTTCATACCCCCACTTTTCCTTTGGTTCTAGGACTTCCATGGCTGTGAAGCCACAACCCCGATATCGATTGGGAGCGCAAATCAATAGTTTGCCTCCCCCTATTGCAAAAAGGCGTGTATCTCCCCTCCTCCTGTTGTGGGAATCCAGGAGAAACACGGGTTGGCCTCCACTACACATCCTGTTCGGATACCAACTGAATATCAAGACCTCCATGAGGTATTTAAACAACAACAGGCCCTAGAATTACCGCCTCATAGGTCCTATGATTGTTCTATCGACTTAGTACCAAGAACGGAGCCGCGCTATGGTAGGATCTACGCCTTGTCCGGCCCAGAACTAAAAACATTAAAAGATTACATAGAAGATAACTTAAGGACCGGGTTTATTAGACCTTCCACATCCCTGGCAGGGGCTCCAGTGTTTTTTGTGCCCAAGAAGTATGGAAGGCTCCAACCCTGCATAGATTACCGAGACCTGAACGCCATTACGGTAAAGAATCGATACCCTCTGCCCCTCATTCCAGAATTGTTAAATCCACTACAAGGAGCGCAAATCTTCACCAAGCTCGACCTTAGGGGAGCCTATAACCTAGTTTGTATGCAAGCAGGAGACGAATGGAAAACCGCCTTTCGTATGAGGTATGGGCATTTTTAATATCTCATAATGCCATTCGGTTTGGCCAAAGCACCAGCCACCTTCCAACATTTGATTCATGACGTGTTCAGGGATATCTTGGATCAATATGTTGTGGCATACCTGGACGATATTCTCATTTTTTTTCAAACATATGAGGAGCACGTTCGACATGTCCAATCAGTCCTACTGCATCTAAAGCAATATCGTCTATATTGGAAGAGAAGTGTGCCTTCCACCAACGTACGGTGCCATTTCTTGGATTCATCATCTCACCCCAAGGGATCAGTATGGACCCCAGTAAGACGCTGGCCATTTAGAAATGGCCCGCTCCCCAAGCAGTCAAACCTACAACGCTTTTTGGGCAGGACTAACTACTACCGACAATACATTCCCAACTCTGCAGACTTAACCGCTCCATTTACCTTATTACTAAAAAAGGGGCAAGAATATAAATGGACCACGTTACAGCAAGAAGCCTTTAACAAATTAAAACAAGCCTTCATCCAAGCCCCCATTCTTCAACATCCTGACTTCTCCAAGGCCTTCATAGTAAAAACGAACGCCTCCAACGTCACCATCGGAGCTGTCTTATCCCAAGCAACTGGAGAAGGAGCAACTCGACTGCCATGTGCCTTCTATTCCAGACAGCTAACCAAAGCTGAACAAAATTACACCATCCTGGACCAAGAGCTACTCACCATCAAGGTGGCATTCGAAACCTGGAGGCACTACTTGGAGGGAGCCTCAGCACCTGTTCTGGTAATCACAGATCACAAAAACCTCACCTATTTACAAACTGCACGTATAACGAACGCTGGCCATGCACACTGGGCTCTTTTCTTTGCCCGTTTTGTATTCCAGATACAGTATAAACCCGGGCACCATAACACCATCACCGATGCCTTTTCCCGATATTACGAGTCAGCAAACCCATCCACGGAACCACGAGACACGCTCCTGGATAAAAAGGTATTTTCCAGTGTTTGTCTTACGTACAACCAATTCGGCCGAGCGGTGGGGTGGCAACAGATCCTTCCATAAAACTGCTTTCTAACCTTATCAACAAGGTCGGACTTTATATGAAGGATGAGCGGATCATAGTCCCCTTTAAGGGACGACGACGCATGTTGTGGACCCACCATGATGCTCCCTTAGCTGGTCATCCAGGACAACACCGTACCCCCAGTTTGATATCCGGGCATTTCTGGTGATCCACACTTCAAGCAGATGTTCGAGCCTATGTGTAAGGCTGCTCAACCTGTGCCCAAACCAAAACTCCTCGGACAAAACTGATAGGCTTCATGCAAGTCGCCCCCCTACCCCAAGGACCATGGCAAACCATTAACATGGCCTTTATTGTGGAACTACCTCCATCAAGGGGTTCACATCGATCTTTGTAGCGGTCGACCAGTTTACCAAATTGGGACACTTCATTCCATGCAAGGGACTATCCACCGCTTGTCAAACAGCAACTCTCCTGATATAAAATGTAATAAAATTACATGGGATTCCTCGCACCTTTGTCAGGTCAAGGAACGCAATTTTTGGCGAGCCCTTTTTTCGGCTCGTGGAGGTACACTTGCCCCTACAACTGCTTACCATCTCCAAGCAAATGGACAGGTGGAACGGATAAACCAAGCCTTGGAGCAGTATCTACGGTGTTATACTGACTACTTACAAGAGGACTCGACTTCCTTTTTGCCCCTGGCTGAATTTGCCTATAATAATGCATTGCTTGGAGACTTCCCCCTTTCATGTTACCTATGGTTTCCACCCCCGATTATGTTTCCCTGAACTTCCATCCTGCAGCATTCCTGCTGCAGGTGCTATGGTCCGCCAACTTCACCAAGCCCATGCAACTGCGATGCGCCAAACAGCGTGTCATCGCTTCAAGGTTTATGCAGATCATACCTGACGAGGCCCTGGACTTCCACCCTGGAGAATTGGTGTGGATAGACGGCATTATCCTCGCTCCGTCCTTCCGCTAAGTTGGACAACAGATATATGGCCCCATTTCCTGTAGTTCACCGTGTCAACCCTGTCACGTATAAAGTTCAACTGCCCCCTCAGGTACGCATCTACCCGATCTTCCATATTTCTCTCCTTAAACGCCATCATGCCCCCTTGTTTCTGGATACTCCACCCCTGCCACCTGTTCCAGTGGTGGACGGGGAGCCGGAATATGAAGTGCGAGCTGTCTTAGATTCCAAATGGCGTAGGGGCAAGCTTTACTATTTGATTGATTGGAAAGGTTACGACATGGCCGATAGGGTCATGGGAACCTACCTCCGCTGTACGCGCCCCTCAGTTGGTCCGCCTGTTCCACTTTTGTTTTCCCTCTCAGCCTCGACCATTTGGGCGGGGGGAATTCTCAAGGGGGGTACTGTCAGTGGCCGCCTCTAGAAGCGGGCTTCCAGCACCGAACCCACGGCAACATCCAGGCCGCCATGACCAAAGCGTGCGGAGCGGGACATGCAGACCCTGCCCCGTGCGCACTCAACAACGTGCAGGCAGGGCCTCAGGGCACTGGGGAGGAGCCTAGAGGTGCAGGGCTGCCAGCAGTGTTGCAGCACTCAGTGCGCCTCCGCGCACAATGGGGGGAGGCCCGGAAGGTATAAAAAGCTGGCCGGTAGGGAAAAGCCTTGCCGGTGATCAGCTTGTCTGTGAGGAACTGGCCCCTTGCGTGTGTGTGTGAGAGAGAGAGCATTGTGTGGAAACCCGTCAAAATGTGAAGCGTGCGAGAACGGTGAGTGTTTGGCGTGTGATTGCAAAAGTGAGTGAAGGTGTGTGGGAGCTCAGAGTGTGTGGCATCTGTGTCCCTGTCTTCCCCTTGTGGTCCCAGTACCTTTCCTACCCCCCTTGTTCCCTGAAGAGTGTGTTCTAGATCCCTTTACCTGGCTGTCCTGGAAACCTTCCCCTGTGACCCTCACTCCCCTAGGCACCCTAAGTCTCCCCGGTGTGTGGTGTGGGTATTGTGTGTTGGGTGGTGTACTGTGAGTCCTACGAGGTGGGAGAACCTCACCAGTAGCCCCGTTGGTTGCCTTCCCTGTGATGCTATAGCCTTCTCTCGTACGAGAGAATTAAGGGCCACACAAGATCCTGAGGGACCATTACCCCCCACGGGCACCAAACCAGAGGCGTGTGTGTGGCTGGAGTCTGAGTGCTTCCCCTCCTTCCCGTATACTACCCCCCCCCTTTCCTTACACATACACAGATAGCAAGTGGCAAGAACAGCTTCTTTTACCTCTTAGCTTCCCAGGACAGTGCACTCCTTAATCTCAAAGAAAGACTTGGCCATACTGATCTGTACCCTTTGCCTTTCACTACTGTTACTCTGTTTAGGTACAAAAATAAGAGGCAATAGAGAAACTCTGACTTGAGCAGAACATAGCACCCTACTTTCTTGGCAAACAAAAACACATCCCACCAGTGCCTCCGCTCCTACTACAAAAGGGAAACACTAAAGTGGAGATTCCCAGGGCCCTAGTTGGGGAAGTTAATGTCTACATGGGATACTTATTCTAGTTGATATTTCATATATGTTGAATGGCTTTATTGCTGCCTAGGTTAAAAAGATTATATTTAAGTCTCAAAATGGGGGTCACTTGCACAATTTTTTGGAACTACTGCACTAAAGAAAAGGCTAAGTCCACTGAAAATGAAAATCAACCTAGGACAGAGTGTCCTTTCCATTGGATGTAAGTGTCCTATAAGGGCCTTCATGATTGCTCTGAAATGAATTTAGTTCTTAGAGCAGTGGTTTGGTTCCCAACAGTGGCTTAGCTACTGTGGTGCAAGGGGTTGCGATCTAGTCCGGGCTCTGGGTCCCTGATGTTTTGGGAGGCCCTTGGCAGCAGTTGTCTCGGGTTCGGGAGCTGTGGGGTCCCATAGAGTTAGAGCCCTGGAATGGGGTTAGGGGAGCGGCTGATACCATGCATGTAGGACCTCCGGCAGGAGGGGAGGGAAATGGCCAAATGATCTGACTGCGCTGATTTGCTGGTGCTGAAAAGGGCAGGGCTGGAGGAGCGCTATTAATTGTTTGTGGAGATGGGCATAGCCAAAGAGAGCTCTACTTGCCTGTGGGTTGGGTGGCATGCGGATTTCTTGTGAGCCCTTCCATAGGCCAGGCCAGAGTGGAGTCCAGACAGCCCAGTCTGGTTAGACCATGGGAGTATCCGGAGATGGGCCGGTAGGGGGTGGCCGGTCGTGGGGCTGCTTCTCCCGTATGCTTGCAGTAGTGGCTCCAAGTGGCTTATTGCATTAGCCGCTGACACCTACGCACTCTGCCTCCCTTCCACTCTCCCTCCAACAGGGGCAGGGCAGCACCATCCACCCAGATCTGCAGCAGCCTCAAGCACCATGTGTGCACAGCCCTGGGCAGAGTGTGCCCTTTCACTGAGCCATGTCTGTTCTGAGCATACTCTGCCCTCCTTTACTCTTGCACCAAGACTCTCATTCACATAACCCTCCCGCCCCTCATCTTCCTCCTAGTTCCCCACGGACCCTCTGCTTCCACCAGCCCCAAATAATCCCTGCTCTTCCTAGTTTGTGCCACCTGCACCCAAACCCCTGACAGACCCTGCCCTCCCCAGCCTTCAACCCCTTACCCTTGCACCAAGCCTGTCACCCTCATGACCCTCCTGGCCTTCACCTGCCTCCCAGCTCCTACCGCTAGCTCCCAACCCCTGGTAGACCCTGTCCTTGCGCAATGTCCATCCCTAGCAGACCTATTCTCAATTGCCTCATAGCTCATGCCACCTGCACCTTTGCTTCTAGCAGGTCCTGCCATTATCAGCCTCCTGCTCCAGGCCCTGGAAGTCGAAGCTCTGGCAAATCGTAGGCCAGTAGAGACAAGCAGGGCACAAGGAGCTTTTACCAAAAAATTAAATAAATAATAATTTTTTTAAATCGCTGCCTCGAACCATGATTGGGAATGAGAGGAGGGAAAGCATCACATACAAACTCTTGCTTTATTCTTTGGGAGTAGAGGGAAGGATAGAGTGAAAGATCCTAGAGAGATTTGTTATACATTACATGTTCTGTTCTGCTAGTAATACGATTTATGCCTTACTATTTTTCACTAACTGCTTGGTGATAGTCTGCCTTTGTTTTGTGGGGTTTGCTACTGCAAAGTAGTCTGTGAGAACTAGTTCTGTGCAGGGGATTACCCATTGTGGTATGTTAGGGTTCCTCCCCTTCCCTTGCGCCCTCCCCCCCCCTGGAATTTGTACAACATGTGCTAGCAGTTAGGACAGATGCGAGTCCCATTAAGTTGGCCCTGTTGTTGTTTCAAGTATTGCTACTGTTATGGTCAGTTACAGCCCTTTCTTTGGTCTAGAATAGTCTGCATACTTTTGCCCCTCTTCTATCATCCTTTGCACATCGGAGTCACTAATGGCATTTAAACAATGTGGGCTTGTCCCACATAAGATGTGTACCATTTTTAAACTATTTTTTACCATTACAATTTGAGGTATGTTACTTTAAGAAGTTAATTTCATGTTTGAACAATTTATATTTATTCTATTTAACTATTCATTAAATGCAGCATCACGATTTTGAGGTCACATTTAATGCAGTAGATGTGTTTGAGGTTATGAATGTCCCGTCTGCTCTGGTTTTGTGGGATCGATTTCAGCAGGTATCATCTGCCAATGTGGTGGAGTTGCTGGGGGCCATAAGGGCCACAACCTGTAAACGTGATTCTTGCTCATCCTGGCTGGTGAAAGCTAGCCAGAAGACACTGGGACCGTTGATAGCGGGGGTTATCGATGCCTTATTTATGGAGGGCAGGGTCGCGGGGTGTTTGAAAGGAAACAGTGGTGTGACCTTAGCTCAAGAAGTCATCTCTTGACATTGATGTCCTTGCCAGCTATCAGCCAGTCTCTAACCTTCCCTTTTTAGGGAAGGTTATTAAGTGGGCAGTGACCCAACAGCTCTAGGAGCATCTGGACTGCATTGGTTTCCTTGATCCCTCGTAGTCTGGCTCTCATTCAGAGTATGGCACTGCGACTCTGCTTGTGGCCTTGGTCAGCGATCTGCACCAAGAGGTGGACCAGGGTTAATCTACTTTCCTGATTTTGTTAGATCTTTTAGCAGCGTTTGACACAGTTGACCACAAGATGTTGGTGACCCGCCCATGGGACTTTGCTGGGGTGGGCGGGACTGTTCTTGAATGGTTCTGCTCATTCCTGGCTGGGAGATCCCAGTGTGTGGTACTGGGGGATTGCACATCTTCCCCCTCTAGGCCCTCACATGTGGAGTCCCACAGGGATCCATTTTGTACCCTCTCCTGTTCTACATGTATATGCAGCCGCTGGGCAAGGAGGATTTGAAGTTCGGGGTCATCAATATGCTGATGACACCCAGTTGTATCTCTTGTTTTCATCCGACGCAGGCTCGGTGTTTACCTGGTGCGCTGCTGCGGTAGGGGATTGGATGACGACGAGCTACCTGAAGCTGAAATCCAACAAGATGGAGGTGATGCTGGTAGGTAAGGGCAAGGGAGTGGAGGCCCCTATCATTGGTGGGGTGCATCCCTCCTTGGTTCCTCAGGTTCAGAGTCTTGGAGTCCACCTAGATTCACAGCTCTGATGATCAGGTGGCAGCTGTGGCAAGGAGTGCATTTGGTAAATTACATCTGGTTCAACATCTTCGACCATGTATCTCAGGCTCCAATCATCCATGCATTTATCACCTCAAGATTGGACTACTGCAATGTGCTTTACGTGGGGCTACCCCTGGTGACAACTCAGAGGCTGCAGCTGGTGCAGAATGCAGCGGCCCACCTCCTCATATGAGACAGGTCACTGGGAGCTCATGACACTGGTGCTCCGATCTCTGCTGTGGCTGCCTATAGTCTTCCAGGTCCGAGTCAAGGTGTTGGTTAATCACCTTTAAAACCCTATACGGCTTGGGCCCCCCTTACCTGCGGGACCGCCTCATCCCTTGTGTCTTGGATCGGCCCCTGTGGTCAGCTGGGGACGCCCGCCCGGAGATCCCCTGCGTTTCCTGTGTGGCCACATTCGAGCGGGCATTCTCGGTGGCCGCACCACGGCTATGGAACTTCCTCCCGGTGGAGATTCACACCTCTCTGGATCTCCCTTCCTTCCACAGACAATGCAAGACCTAGCTGTTTCACCAGGCGTTTGGTGAGGGGGACAGGTAGTGGGTGGGGTTTTTTTGTTTTAAGGGTAATTGATTTTTTTTTACTAGACACTTCTATTGTGGATTTTAATTATATTTTATTATGTATTTTTATTCTTTTGTTGTTTTTTATATATGATGTACACCACCCCGGGCTGCCTTTTGACAGGAGGGGGCGGTATAGAAATAGTATTAAATAAATAAATATTCTGCATATTGTCATGGTTTTTTTTTTATTTTAATTCCGCGTCACACACGGGAAGGGGTGGGGGGGACATAATTGTGGCCTGAGCCTGGGCCCTTCACAGCCTTGCTACACCACTGGTCCTCAAACTATTTGCCTGTATGATTCTTTCCCTAAAGACTTCTATATCATTGCACAACCAGCAACATGAAAAGACGACGAGTATATCAGATGTCAATTGGGATCAGCTCCATGCACAGATAACACAAACCTACTTTGGGGATCTCTGCCTTGGAGAACAATTTGCAAAATTAATCTTTTGGAAAAGCTTTGCAGCATTAATCAAAGACAAGAAATCCTGAGTTGCAATGACAGTGATAGAGATTAAAGTGAAAAAGGCAGGTAAGTTCAGGAGATTCAAAGAACTACTCTGTGAAAATCTCAGTTTCTTAATTTAGTGCCAGCTCTCTGATGAGTGGCCTTGAAATATTTTAGATGTCTTGATATTATCATTTTCACGGCAAATGTTAGTAACTATTCCCAAAGAGTAGTTGATGCACCATTAGCCACACACGGATTTCTTATGTACCCACATTAGGAGGGACTGAATCACACTAACATACTTTGAAGCTAGTGGGGGAAGGGAGAATGAAGAAGAAAGATTCCCTAAAGAGGAAACAGTCATATTTTTTAAAAAGCAGAACTTCCCCCTCTCATAAGACCAACTGATGTTGGTGATTTTTCATTCAGAAGACTTCCAAAAATGTCCTGTGCAGATGTAGACCGCTCAGAAAAAGGTATGTATATCAAGGGCTTCAGCCACTGAATTCAGGTATTTTTAAAAGCCAGGTGAGTAGTGATGGCTTCAGAGGTCTGTAATTAATTCTTGGTATTAACTCTGGAATGCATTGACTGTATGACGCTAAATCTCACAGAAAGACAAGTGCTGGAAAATTGTACTAAAAGTCAGTGCGTCCCACATTAGCCAGAAGAAACTGCCTTGCCTCAGGCATAATGCATCCATTTTGTCACACATCACTAGTGAAACATGGATTGGTTACATCCCTGCCCTGTTCTGCTTGTGGATGGATCACACTGCTGGTCTGAGATAGGTGATGTGACTGAGATGCCTCCTTGATGGGCCATTTTTCAGCAGAGCATTTGGATGTTTGAGGCAATGTGTCCAGCCTAGCAGAGCATTTTAACCTGTCAACAGAAGCTGAACTATTTGTACTTAAAGAGCCTGATCCAAACCCTGTTGAAAGCAGTGGAAACACTGGGCAAATAATTTTTTTAAAAAAACTCTTTACACAGGAAAGGTTATTGAAATTATTATTTTTTTCCTTGAGGAAGACAAGTTTGTCAAGGTCTGTATATCACAAATATACATGCTGAGGTGGGTACAGGTGTTGGGGGGGGGTGCATGTTGAAGGTGGTGGGGCAAGGTAAAGAACTTGGGTGTCATTTTTTTACCATGCTCTATCTAAGAAAACTGGGGTATTGGACATGGTTCAGAGATGCTTTCTTCAGCTGCACAATTCACATTCAGTGAGCTTACTCTGGAGTGACTGGTTTCAGAACTACAGCTTTAGAGAAGCAGCCTGATCAAGTGATCAGACCACTTCAGACTGTAACTAGGAAATTTCAGATTCAGCTCTCATCTCTGCCTTTGATTAACCTGGGTAGACTTAACCAAGTCAATTCCTTTTGTGTTGTGGGAGATTAGGAACATTCATTCAGAAATGAAGGTCAAACACATAGGGTGTTTTTAAATGAGCACGGTTTGAGAGGGTTGTCCATGGCTGTTTAGTGGCACAGCTGCAGAGCAGCCACACACGTGGAGTGGGGAGGGATTCTTATGGGCAGGTCCCAGGGTGGACACCACAGCCATGCAGGAAGCCTCCACACACTCCTGCTACCACAGCCCGGCCCAGCAAATAATTCATGCAGGCAGCCAGTTCTTCCCAGCCAGCAACACCTGCCACTCCAAGCTCTGCCAAACTGCTTGCTTTCTGCCATGATACGCAGCCCCTGACACCGTGGAAACATGAAGCCGCTGCAGCCAGTAACCCCTTCCTGCCCATGACCGGGGGAGCTGCTGTAGTACTGGCAGTTCTGGGCAACAATGGAGGCACGTACTGGGCAGGACACACAGGAAGCAGCTGACTGAGCTGCTGTCCTCCATGGCGTTGACTCTTCTCTTGTATGTTGCAAGGGCGGGGGGGTTGCTGTGCTTTGAGACAACGTGGTGTTGTATTTCATGTGCATTTCCCTTAAGAGCTACCCAGGGCTATCAGCCGGATTGGAGAGACAGTCAGCCGTGGACCTGACGGCTGACGTGTGGGCGCCCCAATTCTAGCGTTGCCACCTATGTATATTTTTCCAGGCCACTTCTGAAACAGACGTGTTGCAGGGCCTGCATTGGCACCTATGGCACCAATGCAGGCCCAGCAACATGTATGTTTCATAAGAGGCCTGGAAAAATATACATAGGTGGCAACCCTACCCACTTCATATAGGAAGGGGATGCATGGGCGCTTATCCCCACACACTTTTTTTGGCTTCCACCGCATGGCGCACTCCAGATTCTTTGTCATGAGTGGGTGCTGCATGGGTCTGCATGGGTCATGGGAGCATGCATCCCCCCCACCCCAACCACCTTTTCATGGGTGTTCACATGACAGGTTGATGATTAACCAGTCATGGTAATGTCTTGTTTAAAAACATCCATACAGAGGATGCAGTCCTCTAACCACTGGGGGAAATTTCAGATGTTACGATACCACGGTCACCCACAGCGAATCCCGTGGTAGCCGTTCGTACCTTAACGTCTGTTGGGATTCCCACCAGATGTTCACCTTAGTGAATACCTGGCGGGAAGATCGGGCCCCAAGCGTGGACGGATTGGCTACAATCCAGGACGGGCCGCAAGTAATGTCTGTTACCTGCAGCCCAGCCGAATCATGGTCCTGGCCATGGTCTGGGTCTCCCGGAAGGCAGGCGGCTGCGGGGGGGGAGGACTGTGCAGTCGCGCACACAGTCCCGCCCCCCCCTCCAGAATCGGGTCGACACATCTAAAGGACGGCCAGCCTGATTCCTGACCGGGATCTGAAGTGTATCCCGGTCTGTGATTGAGTGTGGCGGGCCTCTGGGCCCGTCACGTCTAAAATTACCCTGACTTTAATGATGGAGTTTTGCTTTTACACCCTTAGGGATGACAAGTTGGAGATGGATGGGTTGTGGCCATAAAACTGCCTGTGGAGTCAGAGGGGCACTAGGTAACAGCTACATCAAATGAGACTAGAGAAAACATACTGGCTGATTCATGGTTGATGGAAGAAGGGGTGTGACTTTTTTTTCTGGGCTGATAATATCTTTGTTTTCATTAATTGTATTTTAAATTTCTATGGGTGCATCCTTCTAAGGGTGTAGTGGCCTAGCTCTCCTTGACTTTCATGGATGTGTCTTGCACTCTATGTTTGTATGTATTTCTTTAAATGAACCTTGGAGTATTTGTTTTCAATATTGTAGAAATAGACCTCCTTAGCTGGGAATCTCTTGGCAGAAGTATTTTATATACTATTGGACTTGGTTCTCATTATACCTTTTATCAGTTCTGGCAATAAGACATTGTCCTTGTGGTGTAAATGCCCATAGCATAAATGAAAATAACACTCTACTGACTAAACAAAAGTTTTAAGAAGCTCATTAAAGAGAGAGAGCATGTTAGCAGGAAAATGCTTAACATCTGCTTTTGATGAGCATTAGGAAAAGGAGTGTTGGACAAGCTGTTGGGGGGCAGGCGAGAGGAAGATTTAGTCATAGACTGTGTGTTTAAGAGTCAAATGACTGATGTATATTATCAGTTCTCTGTTCTGGAAGCAAAATTGAGTTGTATAATTTGTGCTTCTAGAAAGAAGGAAGTGATTCGATACCAAATGCCATGAATCTCTCAATAGCGTTTCAATATTTTTTCTCCAAATTGAATTTCAGAATATATGCTGAAAGAACAGAAAATCTCAACAAGATGATGGCACAGGCATACAGAGACATCTGTATGCATCACTGAAAACTAGTTTGTTCAGCTGAAATTTCACTTAATGGGTATAATAAAAAAGTGCATGCACACACATACGGAGGATAGATGCACTCAAAAACCACACAAAATTAAAACCAGCATGTTCCCTTACCAAGAAACTGAATTTGAACAATAAAATATTAACTGAAGCCGTGGGAGATGTTTCCTTAAGCATTTTATAATGTATTTTAAGGAAAATGAGAAAAGAGAAATATTGATTGAGCTTGGTGATAAACACAAAGTTCCCAATATTCTAGGCTGAATATTTTGTCTAACATTTGGAAGTCAGACCTTAGTCTTTAAGAAAAATTGGTTTCTTGGTGTAGAAACTATATAGCTGTTCTACATTTATTATATCTGTTCTTATTAAACTTTCCTTATTTAAAGTGGTGGGCCACATATTCAAAAGTAACATCTAGTATAGGGTACTTCTAATATAGTTAATTTAGTTTTAAGAGACAAGCCTGAGATACTCAGATTAGATCTGAAATGAGTACCCTCCAAAATGGGTATACCTGTTAAATATGTATTACTTGATTCACCGTTTGGGTTAAGTAATAGGCACTGCTCACATATGATCCAACAAGTACGTGTGTGTGTGTGTGTGTGTATAAATGCTCACAAATTTTAAAAGCCAGCTGTTAGAAAGAAGCTTTGGCAAGCAGAGGACAGCACAGAACCTAGGACCCTTGGCCCAGCTGTCCCAAAGCAAAGCAGCTGAGCTACACCAGAAGGGTTCTTCCAAGGCACTAACTGTAAACTCTTTATATGACCACTGCAGCGTCCATCCTCATAACCAAAGGATGGAGGGGAGGGGGGAGGTTTATTGCATTAATTTTACTATTGGGGGAATTGTAAGACACCCTGAGACACTGTGAAAAGGGTGGCATATGAATGTGAATAAAATAAAATAAATAAATAAACAAATAGATCAAAACCAGCATCTTGTGCCTGGAAATCTATTGATAGTCAGTGCAGACACTGGAGTACAAGTGTAATGTGCTTCCGGTGACCCGCCTCCGACAGAGGACGGGCCACCATCTTCTCCCCAACTGCAGCTTCTGAACAGTTATCAAGGGCAGGCTCACGTAGAGCGCATTGCAGTAGTGTAGACTTGAGGTTACAAAGGCATGGACGACAGTGACTGAATCTGATAACAAAGGTTGCAGCCTTCTCACCAGATGTAATTGGTGAAAAGCGCTCCTGGCCACTCCCACAGTATAGGTGCAGCAATGGATTCAAGAGCACCCCAGAGCTGTAAACCTGAGTGAATAAAGGAGGCTGGACCTGATCAATAACTGGGTCCTATGTTCCCAGGTCATATGGCCAGCTGACCATCATCACCTTGGTCTTGTCTGGATTCAGCTTCAATTGGCTCTTCTGCATCCAGTCCCCAGTGACAGCCAGGCACTGGGTAAACACCAAGACTGCAGGACCTGGGTCAGAGAGAAAAGAGAGGTAGATTTGGGTGTCGTCAGCATACTGATGACAGTTCACTCCATGTCTCCATATAACATCACCCAGGGGGCTTCAGATACACACTGAATAGAAGTGGGAACAAGGTAGAACTCTGTGGCACCCCATAAGGGAGCTCTCAGGAAACAATGAGCAACTGTCCATCCCAACCCTCTGGTTTTTCCCAGCCAGGAATGAGCAGAACCACTCGAGCAGTCCCATGACCTCTCCCAGGTCATGCAGCCATGCCAACAGCACCCTATGATCAACTGTATCACAGGCTGCTGAAAAATCTTAAAAAATCAACAAGGTAAAATTGCCCTTGCAGATTGCCAAATGGAGGTTGTCAACCAGTGCAGTTTCAGTACGATGCCCAGGATGAAATCCCAAGGGGTCCAGGAATCCAATAGCATTGAGATGTTCCTGAAGCTGTAAGGCAACCACCCATTAAATAAACTTTCCTAAAAGGGAAGGTTAGAAACAGATAACAGCTGTCAGTGGAGGCAATGTCTGAAGTCCTCTATATACCAAGGAGATCTGTGCTGCCACCTGGGTGTTTTCAGACAGATGCAAGGCTGAGCACCCACGGAGCTTCTGTGGGGGTGCACCACCACATCTGCCTGCTTGCAACCTCACCTGTGTCGGGTTTAAACAAACACAAAAGCTGTTGTGCCCACAGTCTGCCCACATGGTACCATCCCCCACACCATAGAGTTGCAGGTGGATCACCAGGCACTCTAGGCTGCTGTCAGCAGCTCTATGGTACCGCCCAGGGCAACCCCTAGCTGAAAGTGGAACTGAGCTGCAGTGGCCGTCCTCCAAGCAGACAGACAGCAGCTGTCGGGTGTGCCAGGATTGCTGCTCTGCCGGTGGTAGTCTGGGATGTTTTGGAATGCCACGGGCAGGGCTGCACTCCGCTTGCACATCTGAGAGCTCACCTTTAGACAGACGGGACACCCAGGGGTGCAGTAGAGCAGAGGCGGTGGTGCTGTCTATCTAAAAGCACCCACTCGATGACCCGAGTCAATGAACCATACCACAGATCAACCAGGCCTTTGGCAGAGAGGCCATCAGGGTCAGTGGGTAATCCCCCAGTGTGTTCTGGAATCCTATTAATGTTGTTGTTATTTATTATTATCATTTTATTTTTATAGCACCAGCAATGTACCTGGCACTGTACAATCAATAGTTACAGACAAGTCCCTAACCCTAAGGGGCTTACAATCTAAGAGACAAGGAAGAGGCGAACATCGGGAGACACAAGAGCACATTCATGAGGTTGAGAAGTTTCAGGGGCATGTGCTTCACTTAATTACAGGCAACTAAATTCTGAGTGAGAGGGAAGAGAACAGTTTCACTCATGACAAGCTAGAGAAGGCCTGGTTTTCAGGAGGGATTTGAAAGTTGGGTAGAAAGGAGCAGAGCAAACATATTCAGGGAGGGAGTATCCAGGCATGAGGGGTGGCAAGGGAGAAGGGGCGAAGATGCTTAGAGGAGCAAGGGAGTTGTGAGCAGGCAAGGGTGGGGGCAGAGGACGGCAGGAGTGTGGCAGGATACAAGAGCGGAGAGAGATGGGGGAGCAAGGCCATGAAGAGCCTTGAAGGTGACGACCAGGAGCTTGTGCTGAATGTGTTCCCATAGAGGGAGCCAATGTAGGGCAGAGAGATGGGGCTGAACTCTGGGGACACACCAACCTAACTGGTATGAAGCACTTATGTAACTGATGACATATACAAAAGATACTCGGAGCCCCTACAGGCCAAAAGGAACTAATAACCATCTCAGTTATTTTCGTAATAACAACTGACAGGCATGACTGATATGCTTTCAAACTTCTTAGATTTCATAAGACAAAAGCAATATTGGAAGGTATATCTACTATAAAACTCTTTGGAAAATATTACTGTAATTAAATATACAAAAATTGAGTCTTAACACTCAATACCACTGTGCAAGCAAACTCTTCAACCTACCCAAAGGTTATTGCAATATTGGTGACTAAATGACAGAGTAGACAGCCAAGTAGTAATCCTATTTCATATGTAAACTCTAGTGACAGATCTGAGACTCAGGAATGTTGTTCTTTAAGCCGAGGCACCCAGTTCCACGCTTCAGTGAGAAGGCAGGTATTTGAGCACCTCAGTTTTGATTTGAGCATTCAGGTGTAGAAATATGCAGTTGGAAAACTGAACTCTTCATTGTTAATTGCCAACAACTAAAAAAGTCATGCAAAGCACCAGAATTAAACTTACACATAGGAGATGAGGATATGTATAGGCAGTGATATAAGCTGATTGAACTGGGTGCCACATTAATAGAGCTACCCTTCATACTAGGCCTTCTCTTCAGTGACCTGGTTCGCACACCCATTTACAAGAGAAAATAGAATGGTTGTTTACACACCCTTTCTTTGGTGCACATTTGTCTGCAGCGTACTCAGCAATTTGGCAAGAAGGGCACAAGAGAGGCTCACAACTTGTATAGTAGGCATGCGTATTGGCAGGCGTCCGAGGAAGCTTGCACAGCACCTCCTGGCATTTTGCCTGGTATTAGTTGTGGTAATTAACACTTATTTCATTGGCATCATGTTTGTCCCGAAAGTAATTATAGGTCACATGCTGCTCTATACTTTTTGCCTCCCTTAAATCTGCACTATTTTTATAGAACTTCTTCAAATTCTGGAAGCATTTAGTTTTGTACCAACTTTATCCTTTTCTGTTTCACTTCTCCCCCCTTCCTTTGCTTCTAGAACAGAAGCTAGGATACTTGGGGTTGCACCATCTCAGGCAGAGATGATAATGTACGACTGCCTTATTTGGGGAGGGAAGGCCTATCGTGGAACCAAAAATGTACCTGTAGTAGAACACTTAGCATAGTCCTGGTTAGTGACCAGGGCTCCTAGGTACATCTGCAAAAATATAACAAACAATAACATTAATAATTAATGTAGCACAATAAATGTACCTGGAGCTTTACAAACACAGTAAGAGACATGCCTACAGGGTTTGTTGACACTGCTGAAAATGACTGAGTTCCACAAACACAATTGCACTGATGTTACAATTCTTTATCTTGTAAACAAGACCAGGCGTAAACCCCTAGGAAATATCAACTCTCACCTACAGAGATCAGACTTGAGAAGACTCCCACCAGTCCAAGTTGTTAATGGAATAACAGTGCTGAACAAAGCCACCTGGAAGTAGTGCAGTGCACGGCTCCAGTCCCCAGTAGTGCACAGATCCTCAGCTGAGGGGATGATTACTTTCGGTGTGTGGCAGGTTCATAATGCCAGGAATAATTATTCCATGAGATTGTTTTGACTATACACAGTCTGTGATCAATTTAAGACTAAAGAATCTATTTAAAGAATTGCAATAAACAACAATAATAATAAAAAATTAAGTTGTTTGGGTCCTCAAGGAAACTTAGCATTTGCAATATTTACTTTGACAATTCCAAAAAGCCAAAGTGACAGACCAGGACCTCATTCTGCTAGGCACTGTACGAACACCCAACAAAAAGATGGTCCCAGCCTCAAACAGCTTTTATTCCAAATGAATAGACAATTAAAAGCTTGCTCTCATACAAAAATGTGAAGAAAACTCCAGTTTTCCCCACAGAAATGCTAGCAGCTTTTTGAGCACCCATAAATTGAAAAGGATCAGGTCTGGTGAACTATCAAATCTGAGACCTCTAAGAAAATCCAGCTGCTATAGGGAGGAGTGTATAAGAAGAAGCACATATGTCTGTTGGCCTGATCCTACCATTGGCTCTGTAAGAATGGATGCTTGACCCAGTGGCAGGCTCATAGCTAAGACATTGGCACATGGACAGCAAATTACATGACAAGGCCGGCACTTGTGTTTGCCTTCAAATATTCTTGCTATACTGCGGCCCTATAGGCTGTTTAGACAACCACCTCCCCACCCATCATGCATGTTGCAGGACTGCATTGGCACCCTATGCAGCCCTGTGACATGCATGAAGAGGCACTTGTGTAAAACCACTCATAGGTGCTCATTTTCTACACATGAGAAGCTGAGGGGGAAAACCAGGAATACACAGGAAAGGCAAAGACTTCCCCTTAACTACAGGCCTACCTAGTGGGAGTTCCTCCTGGAGACAAGAGGGCTCCAAACAGGCATTCTTCCAGTTTTCCTGTGCTGATTGAATGGCAGGATGAGTGTTTATATTTGTTCCTGTGCATAGTCTAATTAGGATTGAAAAAGTAAAATGTGGCCTTTGCAAGATGAGGACGGTATCCGTGCTGAACCTATGACTTTATTCACACACACTGAGACCACGTTCACACCTCCTCCTCCTGGTTGGTCTGTGCAGACTTTGGCTCAGAGAGAATCTGGAAGCCAAAATATGCTCTGGGTTTGGTCGGTGTGAAAGCACCCCCCACCCTGCGTGGCTTTGCCAGCAGTTACCCAGAAAGTGCAGACCAGGGAGCTCTGTACGTTTCCAGGTAACTGCCAGCAAAGCTGCGTGCGGTGTGGGGGGCAGGCTTTTGTACTGGCCAACTCCATGTATATTTTGGCTTCTGGATTCTCTCCCGGAGCCAAAATGGAGAAGGTGACAAAGCGGTCTCAATCTAAATATGGTGATGGGGGCTCTTCACTGCTGGTAGTTGTGCTTTTTTATTCAAACGAATTAAAGATTCCACAAAACATTCTGCAAGAATGTGAATGATCAATCCTGCTGTCATGGCTAAATACCCATTTAGGGAATTATGTTCTGTTTTCCTAAGATTCCTTCTGTAGTTTACATTGGAGAAATCTCAGCACCGTTCTCCAAGCCCTATGCTGGTGCAAGCCTCTTAAAGTGCATGAGGTGTGTGCCAGCGGAGACCTTTTTTATTATTATTATTTTATTTATTTCACTGTTTTTCTACCCTGCACCCTCCTGCTCACAGAGCAGCTTTAAGAACTAGCCCCATGTTTACTTTCCTTTCTAATCAAAATATTGTTGGCGTGTATATCTGGTGCATCTTTGCTATGACTTTTGTTACTGACTGACTAAGCAAGCATATTCAGTTTCATTTTGGCAGCCAACTGGATTATTAAAATAGCTAGAGAATTTTTTATGAATCATTAAAATATTTAAGTTGGACGCTTTATCTAAATGTTCATTAGGTTAAAATAGTAAAATGTCTCACAACATGGCAACTATTTAGCAACACACAGCGACAATACATAATAATGTAGAATCCTAGAACTGTAGAGTTGGGAAGGACCTTAATGGTCATTGAAAGGGATCACAAGGATCAGTGGAATATCAGTTGCAAGGAAACTTTTAGGGGAGAGAACAAGTGCAGAAATGTATGTTTGGTCAGCAGAACAATGGTGTTCATAGCAGGCCAGACTTTTAAAGGAGCTCACCACTCAATCAGCAAGTGCTGAGCATTTTTGAAAAGGCATATACTTTATTCAAGTGCCTAAGTAGGCACTAAACACTGGGTATTAACATACACGACAGCGGAGCATCGCCATCACAGACCGATCCAGACCAGGAAGCTACATGCTCTGTCAGGATCAGGTCCAGCTGTGGAACAAATGTTCATGGGGCCGGGCCCAGGGGCGAGCAGGGAACTGTATGAACATATGGCTGGCTAGCCCTGCCCTTGCGCTGCGCCCAGCAACCCATCTCCCCCCCACCCCCATAGCGGGTGGCCAATGACATGGTGGGGATGTAAAGGAGAGGGACTTAGATAAGGGCACCTGCTCTTATCCAGATGAGGCTGAGTTCCACAAGAGAGGGTCTTGTCATTTTGTGCAAGCACTGGCTGTATCTGGATCAGGCTGCTCAAGGGGACATACTAAAATGAATGGCATATAGCCTGCCTAATGGAATGGATTAGATGACCCCTGAGATCTTTTCCAACCTTATAATTCTATGGGCATTTTTAAATTAAATACATCCATGTGTCCAACTGCTCTTGTGACAGTGGTGGGTGGGGAGGTGCACTCTGTGGCCCACGGAACGGCTCATTTGAAGTGCTACCCACGAAAACATGCAGCTGTACCACTCAGTGGCCACGGACCCAATGGGCTTTAATGGGCTGTAAACAAATGCAGACAAAATTGTATTTTGGACAATGATAAATATTTATCAGACACAATGAGGAGATCATAGAGGTCAATGAAGAAAAGGGGAAATGCAAAGAGGTAAAAATTTATAAAATGCTATGAGAACTGTTTAGACATTTTATACATGTTCCATGCAGTTCTTTGTCATTCCACCTAATCTTTTATTTCCTCTCTACTTATGGCCCCTCTCCTTGGCTTGATTATTTTACGTTGTCATGTCATTCCATTCTGACGCTCCTGCCATTCTACTCCGTCTCTATCACTCACTCCATGTCTTTCCTCCGGCCTTCGCCTTGCCACGCCAACTGTTCCCTCTAATTTTCCTGGTTATCTTTCCATCTAGTCCCTTCTCATTTTTGTGCCCCCTTTGTCATTCCATGTAGTTCCATCAATTCACCATGATCCCCTCTTGTTACTCTAGTCATTCCGTTATTAGAATCAGAGTATCTTGGAAGGGACCTCAAGGTTCATCTAATCCAACCCCGTGCTTGGATACAGGCTGACCACCGACTACAGCTACCCCATCCCCGCTGGATGACTGTCTGGCCTTTTCGAAAACTTCCATCAATTCCTTCCAGCAGGATCCCTTTATTGTTATTTCACCAATTCCCTCCAACCCACTTGTTATTTCATCATCTCCCTATTGTCTTTCAGTTTATAGCCTTGTTGTTCTATTTGTTCCTGACAGTGGCATAACCAAGGTCACTCAAGCAGGGGAGGGGACAGAACAAGGGGGAGGGCAATAATAAGCAGAGAGGAGATAAGCAAATGGGGGGCCCAGGCTTTAAATGAGGGGCCCAGGCCCCGCCTAGCCCTACCCCCTTAGTTACACTCCTGGCTCCTAATGGCCGCCTCCCCGCCATTCTGCCAGCTCCCCCCACTCTGCAGAAGCTCGCCCTTGTCATTCCACCGCATTCAATCCCAGTTCTTTGTCATTCGTCCCCCCCGTCACTTGTCATTACCCGCATCCCCCACCGCCTAGACCCGGCCATGAACAGCTTTTCATGCAGTTAATACTCCTCCCCCCGTTTGATCCTCTCTGGGGGCTCATTGCAGCTGACGGCGTTTGTCTTTGGCAAAGATGCAGCTTCTTTGCGTTTCCTTCAAGTCGATTAAAACAAACCAAAAACCCCAATAGCGGCCCCCGCCGCGACATTCCCGTCTCGTTCCTTTGAAAACGTCTCTGAGCAAGTTTTTTTTCCCCCTCGGAGAAAACTGGAACAGAGGCTGGAGGGGGGGTGAGCACGCGCTCCACAGTTAACAGCCAGCTCGAAGCGAGGGGGACTAGCCCCTACCTGCCCACCTCAGCCAGCCGGCTTGCTGCCGCTCCTGGGCCGCTCTAGCCCCGTAGGGCGGCGCGGCTCCTTTAAACGGGATCCCGGGCGGGGCGGGGCCGGTGGAAACTTTGTACAAGTTAGTGAGCGGGGCGGGGCCGCGCTTGGCAGCTCAGCCCAGAGCCGAGTCTGCCCCGGTTGCCTTTGCCCCATATGGGGCCCTCGCCTCCCGGTCCCCTCGAGAGCCAATGGATTACGCTATCTCCTTCACCGGCAAGAGAGGCCGTCTGCTCCGGGGCAGCGCCAGCCGCCTGTGGGGCGCCGTGCCTGGCGGGGGCTTCCGCCAGGTCCGCTTCCTGGACACCCTGCGGGAGGGGGAGCCCGGGCCGGCGGTGCTCGCCTCAGGTACCGGCCAAGGGCTTGTTGCCTGGGGGAGTTCTGAGGGGCAGCGAGGGGACAAGTGCTGCTGCACCCAACCCCTGTAGACTCCGCCGCCGCGTTCCCCTGCTCGGTGCGGAGACGCACGTCGGGGAGAAGAGTTTGGGGCGCTAGGGGGGTTGTTGCGGGGTGAGTCTACAGGGGGTCGGGGAGTAGGCCCCAGGAAGGGCCCAGGGGTAGTAAGAAAGGGGAGGGAGGAGTTGCTTCCCATGTGGAGAGGTAGGTGCGTCTTAAGAGCGAGGCCTCAAACCAGTTTGCCCCAGCTCCTCCCTGCCTTGTGATGGGGTTGCTGGGGAGCCCAGACTGGGATCATGATCAGCCAGCCCACCTGTGTTGTGTATATGCCTGTCCCTGCGTGTTAGCCCTCGGTAACCCTATATAGCCCAGTATCCCTGGGTTAGCTACACGGACTGAAAATGGGGGAAGCCTTTTCGGGGCCCGGGGTGTCTCTTGGCCAAAAAGGTCTGTATGGTAAAGGATCGGTATGATTGGGGGGGGGAGCAACTCCTCCCATGGGAAGGAAGGAAGGAAGGGCTATAAACTTAGGAATCTTTAAGTCATTACCATTGTAGGAAGAACCAGCTGTAAATGCGAATAGCCTGTGAAACGGATATTTGACTCTAAGGGATATTTTTGGTGGCTTTTCTGCTGCTGCAGCTTTGTGTAAGTTGAATGGTCTTGTTAGTTTTTACTCTTTGGGACTATATAGATTGCTGCTGCACTGGCATAAAAAGCTAGAATAGTTCTACTCTGATGCTGCTTTGTCTAGCTGACAGAAGTAACAGAGACCAGCAGAGGTGCTGATTGGGGAGAGGAAAACTTTATGACCGGTCTGTAACCCCTGCCATGATGCTTATAATAATATTATGATGCTTATAATAATGTTTATAATAATAATAATGCTTATGAACTGCTCAAAATAGTAAGGCAGGTGATGTGATGTGACTCCTACATTTAGGTTGTAATCCTCAAAGTACTTGGTATTTACTTGTTTATTTTTATTTTTTAAATTTCTTACCCTGCCCATCCTGCTACAGGCAGCTCTGGGCGGCTTACAATTCAACAATAAAAAAACAAAACACTAAAAAACAAGGAGGAATTAAAATATCCCTAACCACCCACCGTCCTTCCTAACAAAAGCCAGGCGGAGCAGCCACGTCCTACAACAGCGTTGAAAAGAGGGGCGATCCAGGGCCAAACGGGCCTCCACTGGCAGGAAGTTCCACAGCCGTGGAGCAGCCACCGAGAAGACCATCCCCATCGTGGCCCCCTAGTAGACTTGGGGGGACCTCGAGGAGAGCACCCCCTGATGACTGCAGGGGCTGATACAGGACCCAGGGTGGTGAGGCGGTCCTGCAAAGCTTAGTCCCATAGGTTTCAGTAAGTCTACTCTGGAGTAAGTGGCTTGAGGATTTGGGCTGACCCTATCTTCAGGTCATTTGTTTCGTCAACCTGTTCTGTTTTTGTGTTCTGCTTAAAATGAAAGT
Organism: Sphenodon punctatus; assembly: GCA_003113815.1. NCBI lineage: Eukaryota > Metazoa > Chordata > Lepidosauria > Sphenodontia > Sphenodontidae > Sphenodon > Sphenodon punctatus. The sequence goes on along the minus strand of QEPC01013438.1, from coordinate 4,607,782 downwards.
TGTTTAGACCAGGGAGTATTTTCTTGTGCTGTGCACGGTGCCTGATATCGTGGGGGCTGCAACCTTGAGATGTTGCTGCAATATAAATAGTGGTCGCTACAGGATAATGATGATGCTCCCCTTCCAGCAGCCGTTGGAAAGAAGTGTACTTCCAATCTGGGACTCATGATAAGGGAATGCAGCTCCCTGAAATGGCTTCAGACAGCACCTGCCTAGTAGGAACACCAGCAGTCTTCTTTCAGGAGTTTGGTTTCTAACAAGTTTAGTTATGAGTTCACTCTCTAGCTGTTCGATAACTTCTTTAAAGTCTCTCTGTATGTGGGTGAGTGGACAAAGATAAAATTGAGTGAACAGAGCAGAAGTTCTTAACCTCTTTGGGGCGGAGACAAATCTATACATACTTAGCAATGTTTTCATGGCACACCCATGCTTTTAGGTCAATAGACATCGCGTAGTTATATGCTTAAATTGACTATGACACAGAAAGTTGCTCTCGATATAACCAAAAACATACTGAAGTGGGTATTAATTGGGCTAGTGAATTATCCTTTTGAACTAGGATCAGACCCATAAAAATACATATATAATTCACTACCCAGGAGTAAAAGACTAGTGTGCTTGCCAGACTGGGAGGAGGTGCAGGGCTGCTCACCAGAGGCAAGCAGATGAGCAGTGTTGGAAACAAGGTCTCTTTTATATGGGGTGGGGGGGGGGGTGCAGTACTTTTGTTTGTTGGGGGAGATACAATTAGGAGGAGAGCAATAGCAGACAGAGGAAATAAATGGGGGCACTGGCCTTGAATGGAGAGCACAGACCCTCTCCCCCACCCCCTTTTGCTTACATACCTTTAGGCAAGTGGATTTTTATGGCCTGACTACAATAAATATAATTTAATATGCATTATAACGATATAATAGCTGTGTTGAGTTTATGGAGAAGCTATACCTACATTTTCAGGGTACCTCTGACAACCTGCTGAGCGATACCGGTTAGAACCCACTCGGGGAGAGAGAAAAATTGTAAAGACTGGTGGGGAATCTATTAAAAAGGGAAAAGGAAGGGGTGGACATAGAGTGAGTTGGTAGGAAAAAATGAAAATAGGGGTTAAGTACGAAAGGTGGGGGAAATGAGGAGGGGAAGCTGGTGGTGATTTTAAACAAAACAAACACTAAAACTGTAGAAAAAATTTGCAACAACTTGTAGTAGAATGAAGTTCTTCACTACTGACTGAGGTCAGGCTAGAAGGCAGAATGAAAACAAGCAGTATACTAAGCTAATTTTAAAAGCAGAATAAACTTTTCAGTCTTCAAAATACCTCCAGTCGTCTCCCTTGAGGCTTTGCAATAAAGAAAAACTTGAGGCCAAGAATACCAGACTGCTGTTTGATGTAAAAGAACAATTGCTTCTTCACTTCTGTATCCTGCTAGCAGTAGATAATATCTGTAAGAAACTTATGCTCAGAGATAGACTGATACGGATTAAAGATGCTTAAAAGATCAAGATATATACCTAGAGCTGATAGTCATTTTCATTTTTGAAAGGAAAGGAATGGAGGGGGAAGAAAAGTTAGAAACGAGCAGTAGAAGGCTTCTTGAGTAAGGCCTTCCCAGCCTGATAACGCTCAGTTAGCAGGCTGCCCTTATNCTGCAGGGAATCTCCTTCGATACAGTTGACCTTTTAAGCTAAATCAATAGGAAGGGTAACTTAGTCAAAGAATCTCAGTCTTGTACATATATTTTGCCCAGATTAGATACCTCTCCCCCCCCCCCCCCCACAAACCGTGTTGAGGAATGATAGCTAAGAGTTAACGAAAACTGGTTTGTGTGGAGATGGGGATGCTACAAAGAGCAGTGATGGATAGCAGGATGTTAATGTAAGTTCTGGCACAGAACAACATTCTAATTTAGACACCTGGAATTGGGGAGATCACTGACACGCCGACGATCTTATTCCCCCAAAATTCTTCTCCCAGTTGTAAAGGAAGAGATGGAAGGAGGAGAAGTCTTGAATGTTTTGCTTTTGTAATTACTTCATCTCAGGGCATGAAATCTCGGATCGAACTCGGAGCCAAAGGAGAGGAAAAAATAGTCGCCAGACTTTATCCTAATATTAACCTGTTTTTGCCTCACAGCACCCCTGAACCAGTTGCCAGCCTCAGTTTTCTGGGTGCCTATGGCTCCCAGGCGCCTGAAAGTGTCATGCCCTGCTTGAGCTTTCTTTAGCCTTGGCTAACATAAGAAAAATTCAGTAACGTTGGCTCCAACTTGTGTACAAAGTTCTAAATATGAGTTCCGACTTGTGGAAATGCTGCTTTTGCTCAAAATGTGTTGTTCCAGGATTCTGGTTTCAGGCCCTTATCTAGTAAGTCTACCCTCTGGCAGAATGTTATTTGTTTTAGATTTATACACCACCCTTCCCACAAGGGCTCAGGGCAGCTTACAATAACAAAACAAAAATTTAAACAATAAAACACACACTCACTCCCCTCAAAACTGCCACCCTCCCCACAACTCTACCCAAGAACCCAATCAATCTTCATATCTGCCAAATGCTCTTCTGAATAAAAAAGTGTTACCTCCGGAAGATGCGTGGGCTCAAGCGAACCTCCCAGAGAAGGGAATTCTATAAAACCGGGGCAGCAACCAAGAACGCCCTCCAGCACACCTCTGTCCTACGGACAAGGATAACAAATGGAACCTGTGCATGGGCACCCCCGCCCAACCGTAGAGGTTGCAATGGAACATGGTAGGACAGGTGGTCTCCTAGATACATAGAACCCAGACCGTTTAGGGATTTAAAGGTCAAAACCAGTACCTTGAATTGTGTCTTGAACATTATAGGCAGCTGGTGTAGACTTCAGAGCACAGGTGTAATGCGCTCCCAGCGATTTATCCCCAAAAGGAGTCGAGCTGCTGCATTCTGCACCAGCTGCAGCCTCTGAACAGTCATTTATTTATTTTTATTTATATCAACACTTTCACCCCGCCCCCTCCTGCCCAATTGCAGCTCAGGGCAGCCAATGACGCGCAACAAAAACAAAGTACAGAATTATAAAATACAACTTAAAATAAAATAAAATATCAAAACAGATGAGGTTAATAAATACACCACCACCGCTACCTGTCCCCCTCACCAACCGCCTGGCGAAACAGCTATGTTTCTGCAGAAGGAAGGAGGAGGTGAACCTCTGCTAGGAGAGAGTTCCACAGTCGTGATGTGGCCACCGAGAATGCCCTCTCTCAGATGTTGCTACCCAGGGGATCTCTAAGAAGGCGCTCCTGACTGACGGCACAGGCCGATCCAGGACGTGGGGTGAGGCAGTCTCGCAGGTAGACTGGGCCCATGTTATATAGGACTTTAAAGGTAATAACCAATACCTTGAATTGGGCCCAGAAGACTATTGGCAGCCTGTGCAGAGAATGGAGCACTGGTGTTATGTGCTCATGGCGACCCCCCCCCTCCCCAACAGGAGACAGGCTGCCGCATTCTGACCCCACTGCAGTCTCCAAGTCATCGCAAAGGGTAGGCCCACATAGAGCTCATTGCAGTAATCCAACGGTGAAGTGATGAATGCATGGATGATGGTGGCAAGATCGAAGCTGAAAATATAAGGTCGATGACGACGAACTAGATGTAATTTACAAAATGCTCACCTCGCCACAACCACCACCTGAGCAGCCAGACTACACCCAATCAAGTCGAGGACTACACCCAGACTCTGAACCTGTGGGACCAAGGAGGGACTCACCCCGCCAATGACAGGGGGGCCTCAACCCCTTCACCCTTTTTCCACCATCATCACCACCCTCTTATCAGGATTCCTCTTCAGATGGCTCGCCATCATCCAGTCCCCCACCGCAGCCAGGAACTGGGTAAACACTGAAACTGCATATCCTGGGTTTGATGAAAACGAGAGGTAAAGTTGGGTGTCATCAACATACTGATGACACCAAACTCCAAACCCTCTCACGATCTCGCCCAAAGGCTGTATGTACACATTGAACAGGAGAGGGGACAGAATGGATCCCTTGTGGGGGGATGAAAAAAAGTCCCCCAGTAAACCATGCAGAGTTCTTTTAGCCAGGAAACAGGGGAACTAGTCAAGGACAATTCCACCCACCCTAGCACGGTCCCACAGGCGAGTCACCAGCATCTCATGATCAGCCATGTCAAGCACTACTGATAGACCTAATAAAATAAAAAGAGTGGATGTACGTGGGAAAAAGAGTGGGAAAAATTTTCAATCCAAAATTTTCTGGAAAACCCACATCTCGCTGCCAAGGCCACAAGCACAGTCTCTGTACCGTAACCTGGACAAAAGCTGAACTGCGAGGGATCGAGGAAACTAATGCCCCTGGAGGTGCTGGGCCACCACCCATTCAATAACCTTCCCTAAAAAGGGAAGATTAAAGACTGGCCGATAACTGGCCAGGGAATCGATGTCAAGAGATGGCTTCTTGAGCAAAGGTCGTACCACAGCCTCCTTAAGGCACCCTGAGACTTTGCCCTCCTCAAAGGAGGCATTGACAACCCCCACGAGCAACAGCCCCAATGTCTCCCAGCTGGCGTTAAGCAGCCAGGACGGGCATGAGTCAGGTTTGCAAGTTGTGGTCCTCACAGCTTCCAGCACCTCCACCGCATCAGTGGACAACACCGGCTGAAACTGATCCCACAAAATGGGACAAGCCTGGACATCCATAACCCCAGGTACACCTACCACATCAAGAGCAGCGTCACAATTGTAGTGGATAGGAGTGATTTTTATCCGCAAAATAATCAACAAACACGTCGCAGTTCCAGGTGGAGGGAGTCCGGACTGACCAGCCCCTTCACCACCCAGGAAAGCTCAGCTGGATAAGACTTTGCAGATGAAATGGTGGTAGCAAAGAAACTCTTCTTTATTGCCTGTAGCCATGGCATAGGCTTTTAACGCGGCTCTATGCCACAGTCAGTCGGCTTCAGCATGAGTATGACACTACAGTCGCTCTAACCATCCCCCCTCCTGTATCGTCTATGCTCGGTGAGCTGATGCTTGGGAGCCATCCTGTCAGTGGCCTTGACTAACAAGTGTTCCAGAAAGCAACAAGGTCTTCGAGTGGACAGCTGCCAAGGTCAGAGGTTATTTCTCTCCCCCCCCCCCCCCCCCCCCCCCAGCAATCTGGAACCACTCTGGTTCCATAAGTCTCTGGGGGTGAACCAAACGAACAGGTTCCACACCTTGTCATCAAGGGCCGCTCCATGTATAGCGTGTTGCAGTAATCTATGAAAGCATGGATGACAGTGGCCAGATCTGAATCTGAAAGAAAAGGCCGCAGCCTTTTCACCAGATGAAGTTAGGAAAAAGTGCTCCTGGCCACTGCCGTGACTTGACAATCAAGGTGCAGCGAGGGGTCCAGAAGCTTACCAAGGCTGTGAGCCTGATCAACCAGAGGGTCTCGACCCCCATCAAGGACTGTGCGGCCAACCATCTTCAGTCTTGTTAGGATTCAGTTTCGATCGGCTCCTTCTCTAGTCCCTGACAGCAGCCAAGCATCGGGTAAGCACTGAGACTGCAGGACCTGGATTGGATAAAAAAGAGAAGTAGAGCGGAGTCTTATCTGCATACTGATAGCACTTCACCCCAAACCTCTGAATGACCTTGCCCAGTGGCCTCATACATATTGAATAAGAGGGGCGACAATAGAACCCTGTGGGACACCACAGGGAGGGTCCCGAAAGATTTTATTTATTTATATTTTATTTATTTCTTTTTATACCTCCCCCTGCTGCCCAGTGGCAGCTCAGGGCAGTGAACAATAGAATAAAAATACATAATATAAAAATACAAAATGCAATATAATATATAAATTAAAATCCTAAAACAGATATCCCAATTACCCCTTAAAATAAGAAAAACCTCCCATCCCCCTCACCAAAAGCCTCTCAAAACAGCCAGGTTTTACATTGTCTACGGAAGGAGGGGCGATCTGGAGAGAGGCGAATCTCCACCAAGAGAGAGTTCCATAGCCATAGCGCAGCCACCAAGAACGCCCACTCAAACATTGCTGCGCAGGAAATGGGTTGACAAGCAATCCTCCATCACCACTCACTGGAACCTCCCTGACAGGAAAGAACAGAACCACTCGAGTGGTCCCATCCACCCCAGCCAGGTACCTCAGTTTTGTCAACAGCACCTCATGAGCAACTGTATCAAAGGCTGCAGAAAGGTCTAACAAGATCTACAAGGTAGAATTTCCATTGTCCATCTCCAGGCTCAGGTCATCAACCACAAGCACAGTTTCCATGCCATACCCAGGACAAAAATTTGCTGAAGTGGATCCAGGAATCTGATAGCATCAAGGTGGGTCTGGAGCTGATGGGAAAACACCCGTTCAATAACCTTCCCTGAAACAGGAAGGTTATAGACAGGCTGATAGCTGGTTAGGGAGTCAGCGTCCAAAGATGGTTTCTTAAGCAGGGGCCAGACCACTGCAGTTTTAAGAGTGCCCAACACCCTACCCTCCCGTAGGGAGTTGAGACCTTTGTTGGATGGGGTGGTCAACAACATCTCACAGCTGGCTTTCACCAGTCAGTGGGGACAAGTATCTAATTCACAACTGGTTGCCCTTATCACCCCATGTACTCCCCCCCCCCCCCCCCCCCCCCCCACCCCCCCCCCCCCCCCCCCCCCCCCTCAATTGGTGGGTGATACCAATTGAAACTGAACCAGATCAACAGGACAAGACTGAGCTTCCATAACTCCGAACTCTGTTTCTGTACATAGAATGGCAGTGCCCAAGTTGTGGTGAACACGAGCAATTTTGTCTGCAAAGTAATTAATAAAAATGTCACAGTAGGCTATGGATGACTCCATTTCCTAGTAGAAATGTCAGGGTTCAAAGGAACCTAGAGGATCCTCCAACCCCCACACTTGGTTGCAAGATGACTAAAGCATCCCCCACAGATGTCTGTGTAGCTTTTTAAAAATAATCCCCAGTGATGGAGAGCATACAACCACCTAGCCAACTTGTTCCATTGCCGAACAGCTCTGTTACAATATTTTCCCTGATATTTAACTGAAAGCTATCTTCCTGTAATTTGAGCCCATTATTTCTAGGCCTGCCCTTTGTAGCAATGAGGAACAGTTCCTTGCCATCATCTAAGGCATTTAAACGGCCTGTCATGTTGGCGGTCATTAAAATTGAGACAATAGTTTGTTAAAGTTAACTAGTTTTATTGTGGAGGAGAGTATTGAGAATAAGCCATTGGCTGTTAATTGGATTGAAATAGATGATTTAGTACAGCATCTTTGTCTTTGTTGCTGCAGTTAGCAGTATCTTTATCACTGTTCTGATATTAAAAAAAAAGAAGAGCCAACGGAGGTCTTAAAAATAAATGAAATATTCAAAATAGAAATTTCTGGTAGTGCAGATCAAATTTGTTTCTCTCTGCCTGACTACTAGTGTTTAACCTTTTTAGGGAAGGTTATCGAGCGGGCGGTGGTGATCCAGCTTCAGGCGCATCTAGATGGCATTGGTTTCCTGGACCCTTTTCAATCTGGGTTCTGCCCCGGCTATGGCACCGCGACGGCGTTGGTGGCCCTCGTCGACGATCTACGCTGAGAGATGGATGCAGGATGTTCAACATTTCTCAACCTGCTAGATCTCTCAGCCGCTTTTGACACCGTGGACCATGGCTGCTGTTGAGACGGCTGCGTGACCTGTGGGGTCTGCACGGGACTGTTCTTGAATGGTTCCGCTCATTCCTCTCGGGGAGAAGCCAGTGGGTGGTGCTGGGGGCTGAGACATCTTGCCCCCGCGCTTTATCCTGCGGCATTCTGCAGGGTTCCATTCTGTCTCCATGGTTATTTAATGTATATATGCAGCCCTTAGGGGAGGTTGTGAGAGGGTTTGGGGTGCGATGTCATCAATATGCTGATGATACTCAGCTGTACCTCTCTTTTTCAACGGACGCAGACCCTGCTGTCTCGGTGCTATCCCAGTGTCTGGAGGCCGTGGCGGAATGGATGTGGCAGAGCAGACTGAAGCTCAACCCCGATAAGACGGAGGTGATATTGGTGGGGAGAGCGAGGGAGGTGTCAGCCCCCCTGATTGGGGGGGTTTGCCGTCCTATAGCCCAGCAGGTTCGGGGTCAGGGTGATATTGGATGCAGATCTCCCCCTGGAGTGACAGGTGGAGGTAGTGGCGAAGGCCGCTTTCCGCCAGTTGTATTTGGTGCGGAGGCTGTGTCCGTACGTCTTCGGACCTGGCCTCCCTCATCCATGCTTTCGTCATCTCAAGGCTGGACTACTGCAATGCGCTCTACTTGGGACTGCCCTTGTTCCTGGTGCGAAGGCTGCAGCTAATGCAGAATGCGGCGGCCCGGCTCTTCTCGGGGACGGGTCGTCGGGAGCACATAACACCTGTGTTCCGGACTCTGCACTGGTTGCCAATAGCGAGCTGAGCCAGGTTCAGGGTTTTGGTATTGATCTATAAGGCCCTTTACGGTCTGGGCCCCTCGTACCTCAGGGACCGCCTCACCCTCCACGCCCCAGAGCGGCTCCTTCGGTCTGCCGGGGATGCCATCTTGGAGGGTCCCCTGTGTTAAGTGGGGGGGCCACAATGGAGAGGGCATTCTCAGTGGCCGGGCCGCGTCTTTGGAACTCCCTCCCGAAGGAAGCTCACCTGGCCCCAAGACTTTTAACATTCCGGCGAATTTGCAAAACCTGGCTGTTCGCCCAGGCCTTTGGGGAGTGGGGGAGGTTGGGGTAGGGTTTTTTTTAATTCCCCTCCACCCTTATTTATTGTATATTTATTATTCTGTTCCCTGGTCTTGTTTTAATTGTTTTATGAGTGTTTTAAAATATTTTGTAACTGTATTTTTATATTTTGTTGAGACTGTAAGCCGCCCCTAGCTGTTTCAGGAGCGGCATGGTATAAATGTGAATAAATAAATTAATTAATAGGTCTATGTTCTCTAATGCCCAGTTAATGCCATTGTTTGGCTCCTGGCTACCTTGGATATCCTCTTACTGAGATGCCATTTCTCTATAGTTTCCAAAGGCTGAGCATTATATACTGATTATAACTGGATGGATTGTTGTCCTCAAGGACTTCTTACTTATTTTCATCAAACCACAGCTGGCCTTTTCTCTCTGGAGCTGGAGAGATTGACACCCAGAATTTCCTGCTAGCTTTCATCCGTTGAGGTGGGCAGGGAGGGTTTGAAAGTGCAGGTTGTCGAACCGTTTTCTTACAAACTTTGCATTTTCCTTACATTTTGCCCCAGCAGTATGTCTCGGTTACAAGAAGACACATTCTAGGAGTTTTAAAACATTTGCTGTCATTTATAGCATGACTTCATTTGCAAACTATTATATTCCTTGAGCAGCATTTTTGGGTTCAGCTGACTTAATTCGGTATTTAGACTTTTACTTTTTATTTTTTTTATTTATGTAAAATTTATATCCCGCCCCTCCTGCCCACAAGGCAGCCCGGGGCGGCCAATAACAATAATCAATAAAACAATAAACAAATTTAAAATAATTTAAAAATACAATATGCAGGGAAAGAAAAACTCTACCCCGCCACCCCACCCCTCGCCAGAAGCCTGACGGAATAGCCAGGTCTTATATACACGCCGAAATAGCAGGAGAGTGGGAGCCAACCGAGCCTTCTCCGGTGTGAATTCCACAGCACGGTGCGGCTACCGAAAAAGATCTAACATCGGTGGCCACCCGCCTCGCCCGGGGAACCTCCAAAAAGGCTCCCACAGACAATCTCAAGGGTCGCAAAGGCACATGGGGAGTGAGGCGGTCACCCACTTTATGAAGTGGGTTTGTCTGTATCCCTGTACAGTGATCCATTTACAGCTTTTTGCGTTACCACTCTTGTAATAGTAGGTCTGTTTAAACAAATTGTGTCCAGTATGTTCTGTAAGGTAAGCTAATTACAATATTTAGTGTGCAGTGGAATCATGTAAAAGTTCTCTGTACAACAGGAAAGCCCAACGGTAGTCTACAGTTACCAGCTTCCTGTATTGTGCAAATTAACAACCTCTCATTACTGTTCCTTCCCAGAACAAAGCAGAAATAAGTTGTTCTAAAATGGAATATGGGATTAGCTGTAGTAGAGGTAGGGCTGGTGCTAGAATCTTAGGGTGAAAACAGACATGACGCTAACCACCCTTGGTGGTTATTAATGCATGTTGCAAGGTGGTATTGGTGCCCTATGCAGCCCTGCAACATGCATAAATGACCACCAAGGGTGGTTATTGTCATGTCTGTTTTCACCCTTAGTCTATGGGTATTTTCAGACGTTACGAGATCACGGTCAACCACAGACAATCCCCTGTGGTGGCGGATGGTCCCGTAACATCTGGTTGCTCGCCGCCAGATGTTCACCACGGTGAACCACCAGCAGTGAGCAAAATAACCACGCTTTCGAGGATGGTCAGGGCACCATCCCCAAAAACGTGGTTAATTGAACCACGGCCCGGAATTGGCGGCCGGTAATGTCTGTTACCACCACCAATTCTGGGCCGTGGCCCAGACCCCGGGATGGAATCGGGCGCAGCGGCTGGATTGGCTGCTGCACCCACCTGTCTCCAGGAGGGTGAGCTGGTGGGGGAGCGTGGGGGGGGGGGGGCTGTGCGGCCACATGTTGCGCCGTGCAGCCCCGCCCCCTCCCCAGATTCCCCGCTGGAATCAGCCGACTTGTCTGTTGACTGGCCATTCTGATTCTAGCCGGGAATCAGAGAGGTGATCCCGTGACAGGGCCAGTAGGTGCCCCGTCACGTCTGAAATCACCCTATGTGCTTGCATATGGCACCGTTTTCTTTGTGACTGAAAAATGATTTGTTCTGGGCACAGTAGCAGCTGCTGGCTCCACGCACACAGCCAAAGCTTTGCCTTTGCCATGTCATAAGCTGAGAAGCTAAGCTAGCCCTGCCCCTCATTGTTGTGGCTCCATAGCCTAACTTAGCCTCACCAAACATTCATGTAGAAGCCTTGCCTCTTTCATCCATAGCCCTGTCTGGCTCATGACCTTCCCCTAGCCAGCCTTTTGTAGTCTTCTGTTCTGGATGCAGTAAAGGAGTATTGGTCCTGTATAAAGCAACACTAACCATTTTTCCATCCTCCGTAAATGGTACATGTTCAAGCCATGAAGTAGAATTATGATATAAGTTGTCAACATTAGAACATCCAGCTGGAAATGTTCTGGCAATGAGGATGGTTGTATTTGTCTAATCACAAATTTCCAGTTTGTCACATTCTAGATCATCCGCGAGAAGTTCTGTACTTTTATTATGTATTTAATGAACTCTGTTTCAGTGCAAGACAAAAGATAGTGACCATCTTTCTGCTACACTTTCTTCTTAGATGGCCTTTGATATGCAGCTGTGGGGAAGTTGTGCCATGCCTCCTCTTAGCTTGTATTAGCTGAAAAAGGGATTTGAAGGAGAGAAGGGAAGATGTCTAAGAGACCTTCCATGGGAATTAGCTACCCTTTATTTTAAAATGAAGAAGACAAGATTAGCATTAGAAGAAGATAAAATAAGTTTAGGAAACTGGAGTTGGCACTATTTAAACTCCTTATGGAGATGAGGATTCCCGACAGCCAAAACCTTGAACCATTAAAAGGTGAAAATTTGTTCTTAATATTAAAAATGAAGATGCAGTGATAGAACTTGCATAAGAATGCTCCTAATTCAACATTAACCTATGTCCAGGTCAGTTACTGAGTCTCATAGGAGGAGTGTCTCAGATGAAACTCTAATATGACTTCTAGAACTCTGCAAAATGCTGTTTTTTCTCTCTTGGAAGCAGGTACAGTCAAAGGGCACTCTTAAATGAGCGGGTCGCCATTGCACAACCCTCTTATGCAATATTTCAAAATCCCGCAAGGTGGGATTAGATGAAACGGAAGTCCGGGATCATGTGCACAGATGGTGGTTGCGCATTGTTTGCAGACGCAAATTAAATACCTCACAATCGAGGTACTTAATTTGCAGTCTGCAAACAATGCACAACCGCCTTCTGTGCGCATGATCCCGGACTTCTGTCCCGTCTGATCCCGCTTTACGGGATTTTGAACTATCGCATGAGTGCGACGGTGACCCACTCATTTAAAAGTGCCCAAAGTTTCATTTTTAAGTTCAGTATGAATATTTACAACCAATTTTTTTGGATATGTTCATCCTTGTTCAGGTTACCAGATAAATGCCAAGGCTATTTAGGTTGAAAAGTAGGTACCAAGCATTCTTTGAGATTCATTGACCTCTGACTTGGGATTCTTACCAAGTTTACTTAATAAGCCTACCTAATAGTTGTAGGTATACAAGCACTACTGGAAAGGAAACAGCTGAAAATGATTTTTAAAAAAATAAATAAATAAAATTAAGCATATCCTGTATTAAACTTGCATATAGTTACGCTAAATCAGTGAAGCCCAGATTACTTGCACACAGCAGTGCTAAAAGAACTGGCTGCAGAGAACACCAGCATGCTTGGGTATATGCTAAAATAAATCTTTGAAGACTGGAGAAATTCCAGGAGACTGAAAGAAAGCTAATGTTCTGCCAATATTTTAAAAGGGCAAGCAGGATAATCCTGTATTATAAGCCAATTAGTTTGACATTCATCCCAAGCAAAATAACAGAAAACTAATGTAGGACTCGATCATCCAGGATCCAACGGACAGAAATACAATTAATGCCAGTTAACATAGTTCATGAACAGTTGTGGTTTTCATATTTGGTAACTGATTATAATACACTTATATCCATATTCTGCAAGGCATTTACATTTCTACGGCATGGCATTCTGATTTCTTAGAGTGCTTTTTTTATCATTAAAGTTCAGGTTGAATACTCCAAGAACGGACTGACAGATCTCAGTAATGTGTTGTAAAATGGAAGTAATTGGTGTGTTCAGATTCCCTGTGCATTGGTTCTAAGCTCATTGCTGCTGACTTGCAGGTGGCACAGAACTGGGTGCAGTTTTAAAGTCTTAAAACATGCATTTTAGTAGAACCAAATTCAGCTATAGCTATAGGAACAAGGATTGTGGTCAGTACCTTCAGAATAAAATGCTGCGTCTTGGAAAGCAGTGACTTGGAAAATGGCAGGGGGTCAGAGTGGGTAAACAACCGAACATTATCATTGACTAAAGTGTTGTGGTAAAGGTTTAATGAGACTTTTGGATGCATAAACAAGGTGATGGGACAGTGATTATGCTTCTGTACATTGTGTTTATCAGGCCAGTACTGGATTACAGTGTCTAATGCTTTTGTCAACATCTTAATGATGATGAAATATTGCATAGAGTGAGAAGGACTAAATTAAAAAGGATTTGATGACTTGCAATTTATTCTTGCATCAAGGCTTAAAGAAGCCGTCTGTTTAGCTTAAGAAGTGATATAATTAATAGTATATAAAGTATTACATATTTTGGCATCAGTAGTAATAATAGGTGTTTTGTTGTTGTTGTTGTTGTTGTTGTTTTTGGCATAACCAGGTAAGATATAACAAGAACCAATGGCTGGCAATGTAAAGCTGGAAAAATTAAAATAGTTAAAATTTAAAATTTAAATTTAAATTAATTTAAAAATTAAAATAGTTAAAATTAAAAACGTGCTTTTTTCTATTGGGGGTTAACCATTGGAACAAACATCTATGAGGGATGGTGAGGGTTTTTTTATTTGCAGAAATCAAAACTCCACCCCCTTCTAAAGAGGCAAATGGCGTTTCCTCTGTTGTTACTGTCAATAGCCAGTCAGGTCAGTGTTGATCATTGGTTCTTAAACAAATTCACAGTGGCTGTAGTTTTGACAGTGTAAATGTGTTAGCAGTTATTTTGAAGTGTCATGTAAATAGTAAGTGCTGTTGTTTAATACAAGTTACATGGCTAGCAGCTATTTCAATCTTTTTTTTTTTTTTTTACACAAACTGGTGAGCTGCATGCAGCAAACCTGACTACACTTGAGAATCACTGGGCTAGATCTGAATGGCTGTTTTCTGAATCTGTCAAGAGCATCTTGCAGCAAGTGAGTGCATTGGAGCTTTTGTGTGTTGTAACTTCAACTTGAGGATCAGCCACACCATATGGAAATTGGATTATTCTCTTATTGATGCCAAAGGCCAGTTGCTTATAATGAAAGAAGCAACAGGCATGTTGTATGTTGGAGTAACTACCATATTTAGATGCTAGTGTGTACATGATTATTAAATACTGATCAGTTTGATCATCTAGGCTGATTTTTCTCTGCAGGCTGCATATATATGTACCTTGTCATTTTGCATCAAGCCTTAGGACACCTGGCTAAAGTAGAGCATTTTTTAATATTATTTTTTTTAAAAGTCTTCATACGATAGGAAATGCATTGATTCCCCCTGGGCAGATTATTTCAATGACTGGGGCAGGGAATTATGCACTCCTTTTCACTCTGGAATTGTTCAGTTTGCTTCTCCTTTGTTATACCACTTTCTGTGGGATAGCCTGTGCATCTATGTTTGCTCCACCTTGTTTCTTCTAGTGTGAGCACTGCTTTGTTTTTCCTTTTTAACACTGTAAATGAGGGAGACTCCAGTTTTCCATTCCAGTCGCTGAAAGAAAAGATGCAAGTTCTACAGTGTAACTATTTTTAAAATGGTGGGTAACAGTGCGTGTTAGCAAACAAGACGGTAGACCACTGCAGTCCAGGTTAGTCCATGCAGCCACCACTGGCATGTTTATTGTGTCCAACTTCAGGGCACCCCCTGTTCTGTACTTCATTCATTTGCAGGCAGCCTCCACTTGCTGTGCTAGTAAGAAGAGAGGGGCAGGAAGTGGTTACTCAGACATTCTAGGATTTCTACCCATGACTCTATGGTGCTGATGGACCTGTATGCATGGGGGTACTGCGTATAACCTAATTGACAGGGTGCAGACATGTGGGCGCACATTAGCCCCCATTCACCCACATGGGGGACTCCCCATTCTCGGAGACTCCACCGTGAGTTGGGGCTGCGGGTCCAGTGGGTGGAGACCTTGTCCAGTGGGGGAAAACACTTAATAAACGGGCAGGTGGAGACCCATTTAGTGTGGGCTAACTGGGTGTTAACTAACAACATGTCTCACTTTGCTTTTGGGGGGAACTTGGTTTATTAAATTGTGAATGCTGAGAACCTGGGCCATTATACAACTGCTTTAATGGGGTATTTATTTATTTCATTACATTTCTAATCCGCTTCCTCTTGCACACAATGGCAACTTGGAGTGGATCACAAAGCAGCAAAAACTGGCAAACCAGCTGAACCGGTTCAACACCTCTCCGGGGGCAGACGTGCACCTGGAGACCAGCACAGAGGAAGTACAACAAGGACACAGCTAACACTTCCCCCACCACCTCACAGAGCAGGTGACCCTGAAAATAATAGCTGCACCACCCCTCTGGCCAGGGCTGATGCTGTACAGAGTACCTGGCCGGAACAAAATCAGCCAAGATTGGCCCCCACTCAGTGTCTAGCCAGGTCTCTGTAATACACATGAGGCTGACTGACTGACTGATCCAGGATTAATTCCTGGATCATTGTAGATTTATTAGCCACTGACCTCGCATTAATCAGTAACCGTCCCAGACCATGGGCCCTCCCATTCTTAGGCACCATACCACCTGCCCGGCATCTAGTTAGACAGGCACCAACCACCTGTCCCTGCTCACAGATTTAACCAACCTCCTAGAGGGACCATACTTGCCCCAGCCCATCAAAACCCCAATGACTGTGGAACCCCTGCCCCCCCAGCCTGCCTCTCCGACCCCTCCCCCCCAGTGACCCCCCCGCCCTCTCAAAGGGGAGCATAAAACACCCCCATCATCCTCCCCCTAAACCGCCCTGAGCTGTTTTAGGAGGGGCAGGGTAAAAATCTAATAAATAAACCAGTGTCCCCCCCCCCCCCCTCATCCTCCTGCTCAGAACACTGTTTATTGAAACCCTACATACCCCACCCCACCTAACTCAATCCCCTTTACCTCAAAATTCCACCCTAATATTAAACCCTCCCTCTCATTATAAATATTAGAGAAACAAAAAACCTATGGTTTTACAAACTTAGTTAAGGCAGATTCATACCAAGCAAACTTTAACAAACCTAGAAATCGTGTGTTAAGGCTCCCGCCTTAACTTCCACACGATGTAAGCAGTAAAGATGTTGTATGGCTTCGCATACTGTGCTCGCTTACAACTTAGGCTCCATGCACCCACACTTTGCCTTGGTCGTTCAGCTTCAATCCTCTTCCTTTGCAGGTTGGGGGCAACACTAAAGCTGAGCAGGATACACGTTGACATTAAATGCATGGAAAGGCCAATGGAAAAAATGGAGGAAACATTAATGCTAGTTTGGAATTAAATTATATCTCATTAACTGTTTCTGAAATAATACAATGGAGATGCATCTTGGGGAGTGTGTGGGGGAAGATGTGGAATAACAAAGGCAGCTGGGAGAGATGGTGGAATGACAGGGAGGAAGATCTAAGGATGAAGTACAGCAGGAAGGAACTTGGTGGAATAATAGGAAGAATGCCATAAGAATGTCGAGATTTTTGGTGATGTAAATGATTGGCAGGAGTGATAGGAGACCATGGGGAACACTACCATCGTGCTATTAAGCACCATAGCTACGTCCTTGTTGTTCTAGTCTCTGTTGCCTCATTGTGCTTTACACCTCCTGTCCTGGGTGGTGATTTCTCTTTTTTGTGGGGGAGAGGTTGTCATCTCACACTCTCTGTCACATTCTCTGTTAGAGATTATCGTCATTATAGTGGTCAGGAGTCTTGCAATTTTGGGGGAGGTGAGTGAAGTTTATTGG
>QEPC01013438.1:4564229-4587785 GCA_003113815.1 Sphenodon punctatus | reverse complement strand
TTGGGGTTTTTAAAAACACAATGCAAACACGTGACAGTGATTTCTGATAGTATATAGATGGGAACAAATTATAGTAGATGTATACATGATGGGCGGAGGATTAGCATTGATGGGGAAGGTGCAGTCTGGTGAGAGAGAGACCTGCTGCCACCCGATCGCCTCCTCCCCTGGCTGATCATGACCCCATGGCGCTGGCAGGGGGAGAGGGCCCTGGCCTCCACAGACAGTCCCGGTGGGCGGCCCCCTCCCACTTAGAGCCTCGTGGGGATCAGCCTCCCTCCAAGGAGAAGGGAGGAAGGACTCACTGAGCCGGCCAAGGAGGGCAGGAGGGAGTGACTGATAGCAGACGGGGCTTGCACTGCGAGCGAGGCAGAGACTCAGAGCAGCAGCACCAGCGTGAGGAGGAGCCCCCGCAGCCTTCCCGCAACCCATGGCTCCTAATGGGGGCAGGGGAGCGAGCAGAGTGGTGCCCCCCCCGCTCCGCTGGTTGAGTCAGCCAATGCCTCTTAGGGAAGCTGCTCCCCTCGCTGCTCCATTCAGTCCCAGTTTGAGCTGGCTTTAGGGACTGAGTGAGTGGAGGTTTTCCTGCCGTTGCAAGACCCAGCCATGGACCTCCCCCTGCCCCGTATTGATGCCCCTCGCTCCCTCCATGAGGAGGCTGCAGGGCTCCCACTCCAGTTACTCACTCGCGATTTCCCCTCGGTGCCTCCAGGTTGCGGGGGGAGGGCTTGAACACCCATGGGTAGTCTCAGCCGCCGCCTCCCGCTGACTGAGCTCGTCCTGGGTACAAACTGCCGGCTGGGAGGTGCTGAAGGTGGTCGCTGCTGTCCGCACACCTGCTGCTGCTGCTCTAAGCCCTGCAGACTGTGCTAGGTTACACAGTGCCCCGCTTCTCGGCTCCGCTCCCCTCCCCTCTCCAGGACCCAAGAGCGGGGAAGCAGGGAGCTGTGTAAGTGACCTGACACTGACTAGCCTAGTCACTGTCATGTCAGTTACACAGCGCCCCGCTTCCTGGCTCCGCTCCTCTCCCCTCTCCAGGACCCGGAAGCAGGGAGCTGTGTAAGTGACATGACACTGACTAGCCTAGTCAGTGTCATGTCAGTTACACAGCGCTCCGCTTCCTGGCTCCGCTCCTCTCCCCTCTCTGGGAAAAACACCCACAGGCAGCATGAGCAGCCAGAAGGGGGCAGATTTGTGCCACCCCTTTTGCACATGCATGAGCTAAGTCCCATAAATGCACACACACATGTAGCGCCCCCTTGGCTACTCCCTTGTCTCTGTCTCCTGGGGAGGGGTCCAAGGAATAGAGCGCCTGGGTTCATGGAATTGCTCTCCTGATTTGGCACAAAACTGCAGTGCCTCCACCCGGGGTACATACAGGACTATGGGAATCCTGATGAGGAAAGGGTCAGGCTACTCCCCCCCTGCATGGCCCAGGGCCCTGTGGTGGGAATGCCTAGGACTAGCTCAGAGACACCCCCACCCACCCCCATTGAAACACGCACGCATGAGACAGGCTAACAAGTTAAACAACAGGTTTATTCTAAACAGAACATAAGCTTCACAAGGCAGGTTAAAAATGCTTCAAGATCTCCTGTTCCCCCAACAGATTCTCTGGGGACCCAGCACTCCCTCTCCCCATGAGTGCTGGGCTGGGCCAGTTAGCGCGCAGGCTGAGGCCTCTAGGAGCTTCCTGCCAGGGTAATAGCAATAGGGTCATGGGATAAGGCGACCCCTCGGGCCGGTGGGCTTTCCCTCCACTGGCCTGGTTGAAGCTGGTTGAGTGAATGTCCCGCTGGCCACCCTGCCAGCCAACCTCCCACGCCGTCCCTCTGGTACCTGAGGGTTTGAATCCTCAGACTTCCGTCCTTCCCTCTGGTCCCCGTCAGCCGGGACCAGCTGCTGACCGAGTCTCCTCTCTGTGGGTTTTTGTCAGTAAGCTGGCAGCTCGCTGGAGCCTTCACACTTCTCTCATGGGTAGCTTCGGTGAGGGCTCAGGTCTCTTCTGACTGCCCCGGGTTCTTTGGCAGCTCCAACTCCCCTCCTCTCTCTCTGTCCTTGCTCCCCTTCAGGCAGCCTCTGATCACAGCTCTGCTTTGTGCTGCTGATTTAGCACACCTGTTTCTTCTGCCAGGCCTTCTCAGCCTCTCCTCGGGCAGCCATCTTGTCTCCTTTCCTCCTCCCTCCCCCCCTGCAGCTCACTGTTGTTCTCTTCTGCCCCCTAGTGGCGGTCTTGCTGCAAGTGCAGGCTAAGCACTTGCTAGTCCCCAAAGGTGGAGGGAGCTACACACACATAAATAAAACATAAAGTAAATATCTTCCACTACTCCATTTCACAATGTGAAATGAGAAGCACATACCCTGACCATTTCCTGACTTCTGTATGCAACCAAATTCTCTCTTACTAAGAAGATCAAAGAGAAAACCCTGTCAACGCGGTTACAAGCCAGAGGAAATTGCCCCGAAAACTCGCATTGAAATCAGTGGAACTCTCAATGAAGAACGTTAGCTCCACCTTAACTAATGGAGCCACTAGCATGGCTCCATAATTCAGCCTCATCCAGCCCCCCCTAAGGGCCACACTCGAGACGTGCGGCCTGTGGCGGTGCCGGACTGGACACTGCTTATACCCCTCATGTTGGAAGTTCACCCAGTGGAGAGCCCCTGATCCCTCATCTCCTGCAAGGGAGGGGGCAGATGGCAGTCCTGAGGGTCAGGGGGGTCTCGTCTCTTCCAGGGGTGACCCCTGCTTGGCTCCCAGCCCTCAGGAACAGCACCGGGGGGAGAGGGTTGTCCTGGCAGCGTGAACAGTGAGGAGGGTGGTGGCAGCGGCTGGATCATTCAGTTGAAAATTTGATGGCTTCCCTTGTGGAGGGGATCTGCCCTCCACTGGCCCTGCAGGTGTGGGGTCACTTGGGGGCTCTGTTGGATCCTGGCCTCCACGTGGATTGTCAGATGGCAACAGTGGCAAAGGGAGCCTTTCGCCAGTTACATCTTGTGTGGTGGATCCAGCCATATGTTTCAAGCTCTGACCTGGCCACCCTCAGCCATGCATTCATCACCTCCCTCATCCATGCTTTCATCACCTCAAGGCTGGATTACTGCAACGCCTTCTTGGAGGTTCTCCAGGTGAACCGGGGGGGGGGGGGGCACGATGGAGAGGGTGTTCTCGGTGGCCGTACCACGGCTGTGGAACTCCCTCCCAGAGGAAGCTCGCCTGGCTCCCAGCCTGTTGGGCTTCGTTGGGCCTGTAAGACCTGTCTATTCGTCCGGGCCATTGGGGGAGTGGGGGAATAAGGGTGTGGCTTTTACCAGTGGTTTTACCTCTTTGTTGTTGTTTTTAGTAACCCTTCTATGTATTGTTTTTATATATTGTTTTAAATTATTTTGTGAGCCGCCCCAAGCTCCCGTAGGGCTGGAGGGAGTGGGATACAAGTCATTAAATAAATATAGGCTTTCCCTCTAATTTTTTTCTTAAAAGCTTCTTGTTCAGCCTTATTACTTTAACTCAGTATTTGTATTTCCTTTAATGTAAATGGATTACACAGATCTGATTGCTGCTGATTGGAACTAATCTAGTAAAGCTGTGGCATCTATGCTGTTTCTGTTCCACAACAGGCATGTGGCAGCAAGGCTCCTATTAAGCAATGGCTTGTAACAAAACATTTTGAAGGCAAACATCCGACTTTTAAGAAGAAATAACTCGCAACTTTATTCAATCTACCTTTTAAAAAGCCATAAAAGTTAGTTGTGGCCTGACCAGACATTTAACAAAAGGAACTCCTCTTTATTCCTTTCATTTTACTTCACTCCGGGGTAACTGTGTGTTCTGCTCTTTATACACTTTTGCCAGAGAGACCATTTTACTTGGGCTGTTAACATAGCCATACCAGTTTACCTTCCCAGTATTACTTCCCAGCAAGCTTCTAGAGACTGAAAGCTAGTAGGAATTCAAATGCTGGGAAAGAATTGCCAAAAATTCCTAAGAACTAAAGAGAACACTTGAACAGTTATCTAAAAATATGAAATTTAAGGAAGAAAATATTTAATTCAGGGAACTAGACTCCTGATGGTTTGGTGGTGGTGCTACTAATCATTTCTCTAGCAGTAGTAGGCATGCACTGTGCTTTGCAGTCACAGATTTTTTGAGAGGGTCCCTGCCCAGTGGGCTTACTATGTAAGATGGACAGGGATGAGGGGGAACACGTGAGAGAGAGACACGCACATATTCCCATTTTACACACTGGGAACTTGAGGCTGCGGGTAAGTATTGCAAAAAATAGCTTGCTCTGACAAATGCAGACGGACCAGTTTCTCTGAATGCTAAATATCCCAATCTCCATTAATTGTATGGGAGTATACTAGGAAAATGTGATTGGAATGCTTTAGAACCTGTCAAGCTTAAATTGTACTTTAACTTTAATTGTTTTGATTCAAAGGAATGTCAGTTTTCTTACGTTAGCAATTGAAGTATAGTAGCATCAGAAGGGCATATTGACTTCTCCCAGTTACTTATGCCTTTATCTTTTTATTGAAACACTGTAACAGTTTTGAAGATTACTCTGAAACACTAGTGTAGACTACCCATGTGATTACAAATTGGGATCCACTCCAATTGAAACCCTATTGCACCTCCAAATACAGCTGAGACTTGGTTTCCCTAGTCATAATCTTCACAGACTACTGCTCTTACAACCTGGGTATCTCCACGCATGCTTGCAAAGAATATGTTGAGTCAGACGCACAGAGCTGGATTCTCTAGCTGAAACTCTTCACTGTCTGCAATTTGGGATGTTCTCGGGTTATAGAAAATGTATTTGGGTATCCTCACCTCTGTGTATAAATAGGGAACAACTTTAGAATCATGTGGTCCGTTTCAGCAAATGCATGCACACCAGTTTTAGAATAAAAGAATGCTTTATAAAAAAAGAAGAAATTAAGTGAGAAAGGAAACGAAAAATTGGTTCGTTTACTGTTGCTATTGAAAACAAAGTGTTAAAATGACAAACTAAGTTAACTTAGACAACTTTGCCCTGAGCCTTAGAGCAAGGGTTAGGTATACATTTAAATAAAATAAAACTCCTTACTCAAAAGCATACCCTCCAATCCAGTTTCTGTCAAAATTCTTTGATATCTCCATTCAAAAGCTCTCCTTTCAGATAGTGAAATATTTAACGGGCCCGTTTTGTATTTATCTCAATCCTTCCATCGTAAATTTGATTCTAATTTCCTTGCTCAAACCTTTTTGTTGCTGACAAAAGCATCCCCCTGTTTCCTCCCTGGGTTCTTCTCACCTAGGCAGGTAAGATATTTGTGCATCTCCCCTTCCTTTCCTTCCCCCCCCCCCCCCGCAGTACCCTTTTTTGTTCAATGAAATTAGACCTAGTGGCTTTCCCTATCATTGTGCATTACTGATAGTATCTGTTTTAAGACTGTGTGTGTCATTGGGGGTGATCCCATGCCCCTCATGCATCTCCATAGGGATTGTATTATGCTGTGCAGATCCTGTGTGGGACCTAAGTGGATCTTGCACAGATCCCACACGGATCCTACTTGGGATTGTGGCCATTTACGTTACTAGGTATGTAAAAAGTTATGTTTTATAACTCATATTTCTGAAGATAATGTCTTATTTAGTGTTTCATGAAGATTAAAATAACACCAACCATCAATGACTTAATACACTTGTATTCGTTACAAAAAAATACTGCTTTTTATATAGTACATCAAAGGCAAACAGAAAGACTGCTGAATATGTTCCCAATAAGCATGAAACACAAATTGCATATATATACAAAAATAAAAATAAATGATCTTTATGATACAAAAGATGACAGTATTCCAAGACAGTTTACCGGACCAAAAAAGTACAAAACCCAAGAGGGGTACAAAGAAGAGAACAATTTCAAGCACAAAACAGAGCAGCAAATCCTCCAAAGGAGAGCAAACCACAGAGTAACAAATCAACGTTTTGTCACCACACAGTGACTTCTTCAGGAGTACTATAAACAGTCAAACAGCTCCTGCTCTAAAGTTGCTGATGTCTGAAGGCAAAGGTCGAGTTCTCGGGTTTTTTTGTTGACTGATCCATATGCATACGAAAAAAATCCTCAGACAGTTAGTGTGGGGTCCATCAGGGAAATAGCCAGTTTAGGCCATTCTTTTCTTCAATATAATACAACATAGGGCTTTGCCTTGAGATAGAAGGTCCCAGAAAAGCCTACAGCAGAGTGGAACTCTGTAGACTTTTCTGGGACCTTCTAACTCAAGGCAAAGCCCTATGTTGTGTTATATTGAGGAAGAGAACCCCACACTAACTGTTTGAGGGGTTTTTTCCTACGCATATGGATCAGTCAACAAAAAAAGGGGGAACTCGACCTTTGCCTTCAGACATCAGCAACTTTAGAGCAGGAGCTGTTTGACTGTTATAGTACTCCTGAAGAAGTCACTGTGTGGTGACGAAACGTTGAGGATTTGTTACTCTATGGTTTGCTCTGCTTTGAAGGATTTGTTACTCTGTTTTGTGCTTGAAATTGTTCTCTTTTTTGTACCCCTCTTGGGTTTTGTACTTTTTTGGTCCGGTAAACTGTCTTGGAATACTGTCATCTTGTGTGTTATAAAGATCATTTATTTTTATTTTTGTGTATATATGCAATTGTGTCTCATGCTTATTGAGAACATATTCAGCAGTCTTTTTGTTTGCCTTTGATTGATTTATTGATTGCACTGCTCAGTGGACACCCCCTCTTGCCTTCATTTGTATATAGTACATGGCATATTTCTGCTAATCATTAGGCTGTGATATTGCATATATCACAACTAGAGCTGCAACAAGTATGCATAAAAACAAGTATGCCTGATTTAATTTCCAGTACCAATTACGACCCTGTTTGGCTCCCTGATGCCCCAAAACATCAACTTCTGATCCCAGTTTTCCTTTTTTTCCGTCCCAATATACCAATTGGTAAATCAGTACTGGAAATTACAGATTTTCCCCTCCAGGTATCTGGGTACCAGATTGCTGCAACCACTGAGTACTCAAAAATGTGGTTATTATCTGTGGGTACGAAGTACCCATTTCAGCTCCAATCACAACCCATCTGCTCAGACTTCTATTTATTTAGTTCATTGTTTGGTCATGGATCATATTGCATTGTCTTCCAGGGTGATCAAATTGTGACTCTAAAGCCACCTGCATCCTTCTGGCCCCATGTGGTAAATGGATGTGACTGACGGGGTTAGTACCCGTTCCTACACTATGTAAATGCCTTTACGGTTCCCAAATGGTGACTCGTGACTGCAAGTGGAGTTGCATGATTATCTGCAGCTGGGATAATTACGGAGGCCTGGTATGCTTTGCATCTGTTTGGTGTCTGCAGTTGCAGAATCATATTTAAGTATCAAAACGTAGTTAAGCAGGCAAAATATTAGGAACCATTGCTTTATAGTTTGAGTATCCTGGAGACTACTAGTTTGCATTAACACAGATGGAGATTGTTTGCTGGTACTGTAGATTTGCATCTATTCAGCAAGCATCTTTGTCCATTAAAGTTCAACGTTCCATCCTTCTTCCCCCCTCTCTATATGTTTTTTGTTTGTTTGAAATTGCTTAGACCTTGTACTTCGTCCTGAATGTAATATTTGTCCATGGTTTTCTTGAAGGTTCAATTGGAAGTTGATTCCTTTTTCTTCCTCTTTCAATCGGAGCAGAAATGTTTCAGATAAGGTCACTTTAACTGACATACATTTTTGTTATATCTCTTTTTTGGAGCCTGAAAATACCGCAGTACTGTGAACGAGGTGTGAATAAGCAAAGTGTGCAGGGCAGAAGGATTGGTTCTCTGTCTAGAGAAAGTATCTTATGAAATATGGAGAATAGCGACTCTAGTAACTATCTTTAGTCTTCTCTGAGGTAAAGACAAGAATGGGTAGCAGAGAAGACCTGTTCACCTTATGGAAAAAATAAACCTACTTGAAAAGAACTGAAAATGGTATGCCATCAGCCGCCCCAAGCTGTTTTCAGGAGGGGCGGGGTATAAATTGATACGATGAAATAAAATAAATAAACTTCGTAGTTTACAGAGATCCACACCTCCATACTTTCAAAACATAGTAATTGCTTAATGAGGAAGGTTTTCCAAAGGGAGCGAGAAGAGAAAACAAAAATACACAAGTAACTGATAATGAAGAGCATGATAAAAATGGAAGTGTGTTCATTTTTGCTAGTAGCTGGGTTTTTCCACCCCCTGAACTTTACATTTTTGTTCATTACCTCAGTGTTAGCATTTCCCTTGAGTTTAAGGGAAACTGATGCTTGGTGTATGTACTCTAGTTCAAACTGTCAGAGTTTAAAATTTGCCCCAGTTTGTTTTAGTACAGCATGTTCTGTCTGAGGAAACCTAGAGTTGTCAACATCTTAAGGGTGATGAGCATAAAATTGTGCAGCTTGTAAATTTCATCTTGGCTTTGTGGGATTACCCTGCGTTACAGCATAGCACTGTTACTTTATTTATTTGTAAGTTTATTTATATTCCGCCTCTTCTGCTCCCAGCAGCTCGAAGCAGCTAACAATAAATACACCAGTAAAAATCAATTTAAAACAATAAGTTAAAATTCAGCTAAAACTGGGCAGAATAACCAATCCCACCCACCCATCTTCCTCACCGTCGAGAATGCCCTCTGCAGAGTCACTACTCGGGGAACCTCCAAGAAGGCACCCTCAGCCAACCGCAGGGGCAGCTCCAGGGCCCAGGGATTGAGGCGGTCCCGCAGGTAGGCAGGACCCAAGCCGTTTAGGACTTTATAGGTCAAAACCAACAACTTGAATTGGGCCCAGTAAACTATAGCCAGCCAGTACAGTGAACTGAGCACCGGTGTAATGTGATCATGGCAACCTGTCCCCATAAGGAGATGGGCCACTGCATTCTGCACCTGCTGCAGCTTCCAGACCGTCACAATGGGTAGCCCCACGTAGAGCTCATTACAGTAGTCCAATCTCAAGGTAATGAAAGCATGGATGAAAGTGGAAATAAATAAATGAAATGGTGGAACTAAATAAATAGTAGCCAGGTCGGAGTCTGAGATATATGGCTGAAGCTGTCACACCAGATGTAGTTGGTGGAATGTGCTCCTTGCCACAGCATCCACCTGGACATCCAGGCAGAGCCGGGTTTCGAGGAGCACTCCCAGACTGCGAACCTGGGAAACCAATAGGGGGCAAACCCCATCAATAATGGGGTTATTGAAGATCAATAATGGGACATCACGCCCATTGCCTTACCCACTAGCATCATCTCCGTCTTGTCAGGATTCAGCTTCAGTCAGCTCACCCTCATCCAGTCCCCCACAGCCGCCAAACGTTGGGTAAGCACTGAGACTGCGGGGTCTAGGTCAGATGAAAACGAAAGGTAGAACTGGGTGTCGTCAGCATATTGATGACACCGAACATCAAGCTTTCTCACAGTCTCGCCCAGAGACTGCATGTACACGTTAAAGAGGAGAGGGGACAAAATAGAACCTTGCAGGACTCCACACGAGAGCTCCCGAGGAGATGAAGAACAATCCCTGAGCAGCACTCGCGGAGTTCTTCCGGCCAGAAATGAGCGGAACAAGTCACGGACAACTCCGTCCATTCTGACCTGGTACCGCAAGAGAGTTGTCAACATTTAGCACTTAATGCAGAGGTTGGGCGAGATTGTGAGAGAGTTTGGTGTTCGGTGTCGTCAATATGCTGACAACACCCAGTTCTACCTTTTCGTTTTCATCTGACCTAGACCCCGCAGTCTCGGCTCAGTTAATTTTAATTGTAATTGATATACATGTCTTTGCTGTCTGCTGAAATGGGAGTAGTGTACATGCAGGCAAAAAGTTTGGGGACCATTGAGCGAATATAAAATCTTACTTAAAAGCACAGCCACCTTGTGGCACTATGAAGCTATTGCATGGGCCTTATTGCTCTGCATCAAGTAAATTCAAGAAGGCTCACTTCTAAATTATCTTTTTAGCATACTTATTTGTAACGTGCATAGATTGGCTGGTTCTGTTAACCCTTCCCTTTTGAAGGGTTATGAATAACTTGTATCCATACTACAAATGAATTTATATACCAGGTGGACAAATGAGGTGATCCTTTCCTGTTTTAATAGAGCGTGTGTGTATATATAAACACATCTCAAATTGGAGGAACGTGGTAAGTTGAAATTGAAAGTCTATGCTTCTCTCTCTTGTATAAAAGTAGAAGGTGCTTTGCTGCATTACAGTATTTCTATTCAGTATTAAAATTTTAAAATCAAACACTTTCTCATTCCAGTTTTCAAATACCTCAACCACTTATTCAGTGAGTGATTACCTTTTTTTCTAATTTTAGCTGCTTCAAAACTGAAATCCAGCAACCATTCTAGTGAAGCTCGCAAGACCATTCTGTCTTCCTTTCTCCCCCCCCCCCCTTTCTAATAGGTAATCTACATTAGCCAGTAACTCAGAATGCTGGTATGACTTCTCATAATAGTACATAAGAATACCGAAGGCTGGGAAGTTACTTTACACTGAAAAACACTGTATTAAACATGCTCTCACAATGGCAGTTTCACTAACTGTTCTGTCTTCTTTACTTTATCAGAAACAGAGATTAAATGTGGTGAGGAAAGATGACACTTGAAACCGCCCAACTCACACTAAAAGACAGTTTCAAAAACTTGTATTCTCCCTTCCACGTTTGAAGGAAAATAAATTTAAATCATAGAATGCTTCTTTTCATTTGGGAATTGTTTTTTGGGAATCTCACTCCCATTACCAGTCCATGAATCTAAAACAACCAAAGTTTCTTGATGTTAAGAGAATAATTTATATTGATTAGACAGTCTGATAGTTTTTGCTATGTGGAAATGTTGTCTCCTCCAAATATGACTTCCAAGATAAGGGTGTTTTCATACATGATGGTGTTCGGGCGCCACCACAAACTTACCCAGTCCAGAGATGGGCTACCACTACGGCCAGTCAGGCCACCGAACTAACATGACTGAGAGATGCATGGATGTGGGTTCGCCTTGTCCCATCTCTGCTCTGCGCTCAGTGTCCACCAACACTCCCACCCCCCCAAGTGGGCAGTCATGGCAGGTAATGGCTGTAGCCATGGTTCCCAGAACCAGCGTGGACTCGGGACCAGGTCCAGTAAAGCAGGGTTTCAAACATGAGAGCCCGATTTACTTCAGGTTGGATGGTTGGATCCTGGCTGTGGTGGCAGCTAGCGCAGGCTGTGAGTTGAAGACTTGCCTCAGTCACAGCCCAGCCACCACCATGGCTGGGATCTATCCTGGGCGAACATCTGACACCCCGGGAACTGACCCGTAGGTTAAAATGGGGGTAATGTGTGGTAAAGCAGGCCACAGTTGCATCTGAAAACACCCACAGCTTCCTTCACCCTTTTCTAATGGCATAAAGAATTCAATGATGATCAAGCAGGAATGCTTAATTACTCCCTATATTGGTTCTATTATAACAGTATTTTTGATGACCTTTCTGATGCATATTGTGGTGGATTTCAGTGAGCTTTCCTTTTCTTTTTTTTGAAAGTGGGATACATGACTTAAGCATCTGATTGAGACCCCAGTTGACTTCAGTATGTTTTAATTTGGGCCCTGTATACGTAATCGCTTCAAATAATTTATCCTTTTCTAGAGAGCCAGTGTAGTGTAGCAGATAAGTGCTGGATTTGGACCTGGGAGACCAGGGTTCAAATCGCACCCTAGACAAAATAAACTCAATGGGTGGCCTTAGACAAGTCACAACCGCTGTCTGCCTCCCCATCTATAAATTGAGAATGTGTGTCTTGGTCTTTCCCTGTGTGTTCCCTCATCTTTGTTCATCTTAAATTGTAAGCCCACTGGGCAGGAACCTGTGACTGTAAATCGCTATGAATGTCTAGTAGCGTTATAGGTGGTGTACTCGGATTCACTAGATCATTACTATACCATAGACAAGTGCATCTCTTAAAATCAAACAATTGGAAAAACGTTACCGAATAACAAAGTGTTATGCCATTGTGCCAATGAACTTGAGAGTAGCTGAGTAAGAGGAATCCACATTGTTTGAATAACTTAATAGTGCTGCTGTGTTACTATCAAAGCAAAATATTTGCCCTACTTAATTAGGTGGTGATCCAATTTACAAAAACAGAATTATTCTAGAGTAGTGGTTCCTAAACTCTGGTTTGCGGATCCCTGGCGGGCCGTGAAGCATTCCTTGGGGGGTTCGCGGCATGACCCAACTGCTGCCATGTGGTTTTGTAAATGTATGCATATTAGTTGGGGTACGTGGCTCTTTGCTAAAGTTGAAAAGGGGTACACAGCCACAAATGAACCGCTGTTCTAGAGTTTTGCTTTTATCTCTCTCCAGCTCTCTCTCAAGTTGCTCAAGAAATTTCATGTATTCTGCAGGAATTTAAGCTTGTCTGTATCCTTCCTTCATGAAAGAATAGAACAGAAAATGAGACTGGAAAACCAACTGCAGGATATTTGGTTTCTTCTAGGTGCACGTGTCTCTTTCACAGCTTCCTTTTCTTCATTTCAGCACTGATATCTAGGTCAATGGTGGAGGATTTCCCAAAATATCTTGGGTCTGTTTTAAAAAGTGTTGCGGAATTTGATGCTTTGGTTATTTCAGCAAGTCGATGATAGGTTTTTGCTTTTTTTTTTAAGGCACTTGGCTTATGCTGGGAATGGTGTATTGAGGGACGTAGCTCCCCTTGATTGTGGTTCCAGGCACTCCTGGTGTGTATAAGCTAATTTCTTCACGATTCCCTTTCCCAATCATATTGGCTGGCTTGCATTTTCTTTGTTTCCTCCCTCTTCTCTCCCCCCCTCCCCCCCTTACCAGCTAGCATCTGTTATCTTGGCATCCCCTGCTTGATAGGATCTATGAACAGTTATGAAGGCTATACCAGTAGAAATACTGAGTTGGCTAGCAGGAAGTAGACGAGCAGCATAACTTACTTGTTAATAAGGCTACGTCTGCTTTGATTGATGTAATCGTCACCAACATGAGAAGTGGAGCCTTGAGGTACTTCAGTGCTATCCTGCCTTAATATCCTTGTAATAGACAGTGACTTTGCCGAAAGAATGGCATGGAAACTTTTGAAAGGTTGCCTATAAAGTATGTTTTCTATGAGATAAAACTCCTCATCACTTCTGTTGATGGGTATCCATACTGCTTGGTGAGAGGCATTTGGCTCAATCCCAAGCCCTGTGAGTCCTGCGCACAGGATGCCACAGGACACAATGTGCCCACAATAGAGAGCCGCATGGTTTGCAGTTGCACGCAGCTATGCGCATGCATGGTTGAGTACAGGATCCGTGAGGCTTGGGATCAACCTCAGTCACTGTAACCTAGTTTGCCAAAAGTTAGGGTGTTTTCAAACAGAACAATAGCCCACTAGTCGGTGTTCAGCCCATGCAGCTCCCACTCGCATGTTTAGCATGTCCAGCCTAATAAATGGGCATCCCCTGAGGTGTAGTTCTTGTGCATGTGGGCAGCCCTCACAGGTTTAGCCCAGTAAACATAGTCAATGGGCAGGCAGTCTTCCATGCCGCACCCAAGAGCCTCCTCTCTTCCCAGTATCCCACCCCCTGCCATAACTTGCAGCTGCAGCGAACCGTGGGAAGAAGCAACCACACCAGCTGTTTCTTCTGGGCTGTTATGACTTGGAAGAGGTCCAGCATGAGCAAGTATCTGGTTACGCGTGGCGCACATCCAGTCCTAGCTATGCAGCCTCCTAATGTTGTAAATTTTTCAAAACATTTGGTGCATGGTTTATAGACTTCATGGATGCCAGTAATATAGCCATAGATCCCAAGAACTTCAGGGTGCTTATTATCACACTCTGGGACTCCATGACCGCTGATTAGCAGAACTTGCAATCAATCCAGCAGATCCAAGCAGCCTGCTGCTGTTCAATCATGGAGACTTATAGGCACAGGTGATCATTTGCTCAATCTGTGGCAGGTGGGGCACACTACAACACACAGGCGGCTCCTGCTTCAGCGCTATAGACTTGCCTTCCTCCAGCGATAACAGACCACATTGAGGAGGATCAAAGTCCTGCAATGGGATACGATGCATGCAGAGAACTGCTGATCAGATGCAGCTTCAGTCACCAATGCCCTGCACATGACTGTACTCACTAAGTTGCTTTTCTGGGAGAAGGAGAAAAGCAGACTGGTGGGAGAACATGCTGAGTGGATTGCAAACTTCAGGGTGCCCCATCATCTTGTCCTGCAGATAGCCAAGAACCTCAGGCCATGACTGGAGAAACGGCGCACGGTGATGCAGTCGCTCATCCCAGTGGAGAAGCATGTGGTCGTCACTGTCTGGATTCTCACCACGTCAGATTCCTGGCACTCTGTCGCCCAGCATTTTGGCATTGTAACCTGCACAGTGGCGAATATTCTCATTGAGATCTGCATGGCGATAGTGGAAGTGCTCAGCGGGGACCTGTGGACTCGAGCATCCAACTCAAGATTCCTACAACCAGACTAATCCACCACATTCAAGTGTTCCTGATTTTTAGGCACATGAGGACGGGGATGGTTATTTAAGACTTCTTAGTGGCTGGAAATGTGGTAGTAGAGGGAAGTTTTTTGCATAAACATAGCGGAGTCTTAAATTTCAATGCTGTTAAATCTTCAGTTGCATTATGAATGGTTAGAAAACCTCTATCAGCAACAGTGCTACACTCCCCAACACAGAATCATTATGCATGTACAATTGTTGGAAATTGCCGAGTCCTCCAGTTGTCTGTGGCAGCTTCATCCAAGCTGCTCACATATCAGCTACCTGCTGTGGCCTCCTCCTCAAGGTGTTTCTGTATGCAACATCAGCCACTTGTGTTCCCATGTATTTGTACACACAAACATAGAGCATGAGATTTGCAGGCACCTGGGCTCATTTGTGCCCAGAAATATGCATCTGGCAACCAGAATGGGGAAAGGAAGCTTGACGCTCTTGTCTTTGTTGCGGCGCTACCTGGTCTCTTGCTTGCTCCCACCCTCCCTGTGCTGGCTTTTCGTTTATGACACAGACAGTAAAGGGAACCAGCAGGCGAGAGTAATGGAGTGCAGAATGGAGAGCCTTAGCTTGGCATTGCCAGGGGCTAAGGCGCTCCTCTCTCTGCTTTCTTGCTCTTGTCTGGGGAGCTGTGTGCTGGCAGAGGCAGGGATTTTCACAATTGAAAAGCCAGTACAAGGAGACCGGAGGTGGGGAGGGGAGAGCCTGAGTGACTGGAGACCTGCCCCAGGTTAGATCAACTGGTGGCTCTACTGGCGAGGGTGGGGTGACTGCCCAGGTTGCCTAGGGTGCAAAAGATTCTCGTGTCAGCCCCAGGAACAGAGGAGTTTGAGGGAATCTGGTGTGGTGAGCGTGTGGGCTGGGAGATTTGGGGTGTGTGTGTGTGTGTGTGTGTTGTGAGTGGGCAAGGATTCTGAGGGGTAAGTGTAAGGGCAGGGAGACTGGGGATGATATGGCTTGTGTTTCATGCCCCAAGTGCAATGGGGCAAGTTTCAATCCACAGCTCTAAAAAGCTTGATCACAGCCTTGGCCGCCATTCAAAATGTTTTTTGCTGTATACTAGCGGCAGACTCGCCTACATTGATTAAGTCTGATGTCTGCAGGGCCCCGGAACATGTATAATGAGCCCCAGATTTGTGTTACCTGCGGGGGGGGGGGGGAGTCAATGGGAGTCCTAGCCCCACCCACCCCTTTAAATGTGAATTGGGATTACAGGGCCATTAGGTGTCCCACATTGAGAGGACAAAGGAATTGCCCAGCCTTGTGTTCCATCCACCTTCCTATCACAGAGGTCCCAACCCAAATGCTGGGAGGAGGGAAGGTGGACTGGCAGCTTTAAGTTGGCTGAGGTAGAAGGGGGCTTTGCCAGTGAATTCTCAGGGCTGACTTGCAGAAGCTTTGGCTGTTGTTCTGGCATAGGCTTTGGGCTGAGGCAGCAGGACTACTGCTGGTGCTATGTTGGCAGGTATTTGGGGAAGTGGGAGCTGCTGTGCATACACCTTTATTAATCGAGAGTATTTTATATAGTTCTTTTTAACTGAATTTTTCGTTTCAATACCGGTGACTGATTTATTTATTTTTCTTTCTTTTTTTGGTTCCTGGAGTTGAATCTGAAAGTTCACGCCCTGAAGATAGGAGTGGCTAAATCCCAAACACAGGCCATCAGTTCCACGTTTGATTTATACCTAGCCAGTGTAACATGTAAAACCTAGTCCTGGAGTTGCTGTGGGGGGCAGACAGGAAGGGGCTGTCCTGCTCCCTGCACATCTGCTGTTTGGTAGGGAGCAGGACTGCTATGTTTCCACTGAATTGTTGACTGGAGCGGCTGTCCTAGTTTCCCAGCAGCATTCCTGGTTCCTTCTGGAACCACATATTTTGTTTCCTGTGTGAAAAATCCTTATTTATAGTAAGAGACATTTGTTCAGCGCCTGCTCTCATGTGTGCTTGCAGTGTCGCTTTCCAGAGGCCTAGCACAGCCTCACAATATGGTCAGCGCTTAAGTGTGATCTGACGGCTAGTATAGTATGCCTCTGGTACAGAGGTGCATTCTGGGCTCCCACATTAGACCACAACCTGCTGACCCTAGTTATGCTGCACAATGATGCCTCTTGCTGCAGAGGATTTGGTACTTTTTAGCACTGCAGTTTGCTCACAACTTATATACACGAAACTCTCTTGCATGCGTGGGTGAGTGAGGATTGCATCCCCTAGAGTCCATGTATTGAGCACATGACCAAAACAACTGGATGAGTTGATGTAAAGCTTGCTAAGTGATTTGGGGCATCTCCCTTCTTGGAGTTTTATGCAGTCCTTCTCCACTACTAAGGAGGTCAGTGATCGTTGCGTTGTCTAATAACTTTGTTGGGTATAGCTCTCCCACTGTAAGGCCCCAAGGGATGCCTAACAAAGTGTGACCCGCACAGCTTTCAAATTGAGCTGCCCAGTGTTTCAAGAAGTAGGTATTGAGAATTTCTAATTATTGTGTGCTATATGACCTGTTGTTAGCTGTTTGGTACAAGTTGGCTTGTTTTAGTTATGGTTTCAGTTTCTGGTTAATTTCTTGTCCAGTTCTTTGTCTGCTGAGAGCATTATCGGAGAACTGTATGCTGTCTTGAAAAGTCAAATGGCATATATAAGCTGAACATAAAAACTGAAGATAATGAATGTAATTTAAGTAGCAGTCAGTAGCATGGTGCAATAGAACCAGCAAACTGAAAATCCACAGACCTTGTGATTAACTCTCCTCCAAAATGTCACTGATCAGCAAACCTTTCATATCATTGTCCTGGAATGAAATCTTACACTAAAAAGTCGAATAGAAGATGCCTTGCTGCATTGTATTTAATAAAATAGTTTTGTGGAATTACAATGGTCAATAACAAAATATATTTTTTTTCCTTGAGACAGCTTTCTGAAGAAGCAGCATTGAATTTTATTCTGCTTGTTACCTTACACTAGGATCCCATCCAGGATGATGCTACTGCAGGATGGTTCTCATTAAAATAAATAAGGTTGTCTAAATTGAAGATTGTTGTTTCGAGAGCCTCTTAAAGTATAAATGTATAGGAAGGCTGTTCTTCACATTTTGCCCCATATAATCAGTACAAACAGGGATGAGGAGTGAATTTTTAAAGCATTCTTAAGTTTATGAACAACTTGGTTTCTATTTATTTTCTTTAAACACTCTACTTTTGAAGAACTGATTTTGCGAAAGTTGTAGCTTTAATTGGATTAGAAGCTGCAGACATTGTCTGTAGGAGATAGACCCTGTGCAGCACAGAACCAATTAAACAGCTTAGCTTTAGAAGCGTTTCTTGTGTAGTTGACATAACCTTGCCTTACACGGAGGTCCATCATTTAGTCTTTTCCTGGATGCTAGCAGGTACTTACGTAGTTAATTGATTCCCAGTTGTCAGTGTGGTTTATATTGGTCAAATCCTTAAAGCATAGCAAGGGAACGAAGTCCCTATTCTGGCAGCTGGTTGTCAGACTCGAGAGTCACAGGGTGTAAGCTGTGTAACTGGTGAATTAGATGTCTGCCCACGGGGCTGTAGTCAGCAGCCTGTGACAATACTGAGAGAGAGGAAAATGAATTTAACACGCACCTTGCCTCAATTTCTTTCAGACACTGGCCAGAAGAAGACCCCAGACAAGAAAGATGGGCGACGAATGTCATTTCAAAAGCCTAAAGGGACAATTGAATACACAGTAAGTTTTGTTGCTGAGCTATTTACTATGCAAGAGCAATATTTAATGTGCTGACTCTTGTAGTTTTCCGTATGTAATCTAAACAAAACGGGGATGCTCATTACCTTTCTTCTATTCAGTCTATACTTGACTTCTGATAGCTGATCACCTTAATAGGAATTAAGAAGCTGGTACTATTTTAAGGTTTTCCAGGAGGGATGTGAAGCATGCTGTAGCAATGAAGGCAGCATCTTATTTTTTCCATGGAAGTTAATGTAATGGGTAATCAGTGCAATATTCCTCTGGCAGGATAATTATTTGTGTTTAACTTAAAGTAGAAAACCTGGATTTTAGTATGACTTCCAACTTCCAAAGCTTTCAGCATCATTATCAATTTTATCAAATATAGGGGGGGAAATTAAAATTATGTTAGTCTGTCTTGGCAGTACCTTTACTAAATGACCTTCTGTCATTCTTCTGATAATTTCCATTGATCTATAGCTAACAGAGGACAGCTCTGTTTTCCCAGCAGTATTTGAAAATGGAGCCTTTCTCTGACTGTTATGTTCTTCAAATGACCCTCAAACAGTACTGCAGTCAGCTTTTCGCATTTCTGGTTACTAGGGGAAACTGAAGTGAGAAATATCAGTCTTTATGATATTTACCAACTGTGTAACTAAGACTATAAATATTGCATAATAAGTTTATATTAACATATGTTATGTCAATCTCTATAGCTTCTGAAGTTTTTTGAGCCTGTGTTGAAAAAAACATTTTCCCTTTGGCAGTTTGATAGGATACAAGTCTGGCTAAGTATATTATGATGATAGCCGATATACTAAACAGTCTCACTTTTTGTGTGTGTGTGTGTGTGTGTGTGTGTGAGAGAGAGAGATGGTTTAGTTCTGGTTTAACGTGCTATCCTGGCTAACCACTTCTTTCAGTAGCAAAATTATGTTGGTTGGTTTTGAAATTTCAGTATCCGTTTATTCTTTCACTTTGTTGAAATTCTGGAAATGTAACCTATGTAACCACCCAATAGATTTGGAAAGTGACTAGTTCCAGATAAATGGTTGAAATTACTGGAGAAAATGATTTGATGCAATTTGTAAACTTGAGGTAGCTGTCAGCTGTCATTTTTTTAGAAGTTAACTTTTTAATATTACAGAATGGTTGTGATCGTTTGTTTCTAGTTTGACGAAACTATTAACAGGAAATCTTAGCACAGTATTCTGCCACAGTATGGCAGCTAGTCAAATAGATCTAGTATTCTAGAAATAAATTGTATTCATGCCAAGTAAGCACACACCTCTAAATAGTGTAATACATAAAAAAGCCATATGCCCCGGGACTGGATTCAAATTTGCTGAACTTCCCTCATAGTTAATATCATAAGCAGTACATAATGATTCTTGATTTAGTGAAACTAGTGTACCTTCCAGTGAAGGGTTCTTTTTCTGAAGTAATATTTAATGTGCTGTACGTGCAGAAAGTCAACGTTTTTGCCTAGTCATGCAGTGAGCTGTCGCTCAGTGAGGTTTTTCAGCTAACCTGTTGTGTCAAACACAGCTACTTTGAAGTAGTAGTTTCTGTCCTTTCCAAGAGATGCATGAGGTTTCTGCAGTGCTTCCTCTTGCTTGTTTGTTGTTCTTAGCGACTGTCTACTCCCTTTAAAAAAAACAAAACCCTGACCAACTTGAAAAGCAATACAAATTCAAGGAGTGTGTTTGTATTGCCCTGAAAAGTGGAGTTGACTAAAAGAATTCACTTTTTAAAAATATATACCCAATGTGATAACTCTGAATATGCTAGTCGTCCCATACAACCCTTTGGGGGGGATTTTGCCAGACACCAAGGGTCCGCTTAGAAAACCACTCTTCTTGAATGTGTTCATGATAGAAATATGGATTTTTTTTCCTGTGTGATTTTTTTTTTTTTTTGGGCCCTCGTTACCTTTAGGGTTTCTGGCAGGTGAGCAGATGCTGCACTTCTAGAGACTTACTTTTTAATATATTTAAAGATTAAGATTGTCTTTTAAAAGCTTATTTGCTGTAAAATAAAAATACTTCTCAGTCTTGCTAGAATTCTTATTGGTGCTCTAGCAAAACACATATAGCAATATTTGAAGAGAATATCCAAATTAGACTCCATAATCTGCATTACCTTCTTGCAGCAG
Source organism: Sphenodon punctatus (assembly GCA_003113815.1). Classification (NCBI taxonomy): domain Eukaryota; kingdom Metazoa; phylum Chordata; class Lepidosauria; order Sphenodontia; family Sphenodontidae; genus Sphenodon; species Sphenodon punctatus. Next base: position 4,567,363 of record QEPC01013438.1, on the reverse strand, counting down.
TACTCTTTGCATGTATTGTCACAGAGAATGAGATGACATTGAGACTTCTCCTGTTCTTAGCTTTGGCCCACTTACTCCCAAGCCTCCTCAGAAACCTCAATAAAATGGTCACTGGTGAATAGTCTTCACAGCATGTTTTTTTTGTTCTCTACTTCTTACTAGAAACAGAGCATTCTTTTCTTCACAAGCTTATGTTCCTCAAAGCTCTCATAGTAAGATGGTATAGAACATGACTTTTAATCTTCAGAACTACAGCTGAAAGCTCATGAGTTTAACCCTTCTGTCTTGGAAGTCTCAAATTCATAAAAAAAAAATCCTAACATGCAACATCTTCCATGTGATTTCCCTGGGTAGCTTGACCTAGGAATTGCCATTAACAAGGGGGAAAACATTCAACGTTTAGTTGGAGCATACAGTGTCTGCATGCTCGGTGCTATTTTCAAGCGAAGTCTGTTTTCATCAAATCATAGATCATTTTTATACGAGATAAACCTCAGCAGGTCCACCCGTCTCCCACACATCCATGCACCTGTCCGAAGGTGGTGTGCGGGGGTGGGGCGCACTTCTGCGAGCCATGCACCACCCACTCAAGAGCCCTTGAAACTCTTAATGGTTCTTGATAACCATACCATACACTTTATTAAGGCTATCCGCCATATTAGCAAAATATAACTGACAATAAAAAAACAGGCATATAATCCAAAATACACCAATCTCAATCATAAAACAACAAAAAATCATCAATTCAGAGAACTGTCTCAACACATGACTTTAATGAGACAAAACTGAAGCTCCAATAATTATATCAAGTCAAATAATCAATTTTAGAGCAAATTAGTCTCAATCATAGAAGGGCAGATTTGGCAGACAAAAAAATCACACCAATTCATATAGTCTTCCTTAAACGAAATGCTAGAGAACCAGTACAAAGCTACGGCTTTAGCAGTTTCAGGGTTTTTAGGTATCCGCAAAAAGGAAATTCGTTGTTCATATGAGACAAAAAATTTGTCTGCATAAAGTAGAGTCACCCAACATTCTCTTAAATTCTGATAATCTGGACAAGCAAATAATATGTGTTCTAAAGAATCCACTTCAGCGGCTACACAGGGACACCGCCTCTCCCCAAGTGGGAGAGCAGCTGCTCTACCGCTGGTAACCACAGAGTCAAAAAGTTGAAAACGAGCTAGTGAGGTTGCTCTGCAAAACTGGTAATCAGAAAGCCAATAAAGATAAGGCTAGACACAAAACTGGACCTTAAGTTTACTGTGCCAGGGAGCTATTTTAATGCCAGATAATCTAGCCATATCCTCCTGTGCAGAGAGATCCAAGAATCTCTGTTTCACGGAACCTAGAAATTGGTGCCTAGTTCCAATCACACAGCCCTCAGGAGGGTAACCAATTCTGCAGAGAGCTCTTGAGACCTCTCCCCACCAGGGATACTTTCTCGCTCCAGCATGACGGGCTTGTTCAATCCAGCACAAAGCTGGTAATGCTTCAGTTCCATTTGACACAACTTGTCCCAATAACTTATGGCTAAATATGGCCAAAATTGAAAGCGCACACAGTCCAGTTTCTGCTCACAACATCACTTAGGTGCAGCAAGAGGCAGACCTAGCAGGCCTCTCATAAAATTATTTTGCACCACATCTGTCTGAGACTTATGGATCAAAAAACGGATCTCCGAGTCAAATAACACTTGTGGAATGACTTTAGTCTTATAGATTTTTATTACTGCACCAACTCCTGACGGTGTAAGGTACCTATATAAACACATGATCCCTGCTGTGGTGCTGTTTGCAATTTTTGTCTCAGTATTTCTGTGTTCTGCCCATGAACCAGAAGCTGCAAATGTAACGCCCAAGTAAGTATACTTTGAAACTTGGGATAACCTGCATTCGCCCAGCCTCTAATTATGTTTCCTATTCCAGCCAAAGCAGACAATGTTTTATTTATTATTATTATTAGACATTTATATAACGCCAGTTGTGTGACCTGGTGCTGTACAGAACACAGAACTAGACTCGGTCCCTGCCTGTGGCTTACAGTCTAAAAGACAAAGGGGGGGAGACAGGGAGAGGGGACAGTGGGAGAGACATGGGAGAAGACAGACAAACTTTCAAGCGGATGCGAAGTCTCAGGTGCATATGCTTGGCTTGGTTACAAAGAGGTTGGTAGCAGCAGTCAGCAGAGGAGGAAAGTAAGGGGAAAGACTAGCAGGCATTGGGAAAGACAGCAAGGAAAAGGTGGGTCTTGAGGAGGGATTTGAAGGAGCGGAGGGAGGAGGCAAAGCGGATGTGGGCAGGGAGGGAGTTTGCTGGTTTATGGTCAGACCATTTGCCTGACAGTAGTAATGGAGTTGATCCAGACTTAACTGCAGACCTTGGCGAGACTGCGATAATAAGACAACATAATCTGCATAAAGTAATATACTTGTTGGCCTTTCACCAATTAATGGTGGCATCCGACTGGCATTGATTACAGTTACTAAATTGTTTATAAAAAGGGAGAATAGTAACGGGGCCAGAACGCAGCCCTGTCTCACCCCCAATTTAAGCGGGAAAGGGCTGGAATAAATGCCTGAATTGTCCAGGCACACAACTGCACTAGTGCTGGAGTGCAGAAGCATGAGCATTTCCGGAAGAAGGTAGTTTATACCCATCTTATGTAACTTGGCCCATAGTTTAGAGGTTCTTGATAACAAAAATATTGACCAGGTTCATAGTTATCGTTATCTGGAACTGACCTTTGCTACAAGGACATGGATGGAGCATGCAGAGTCTATTAAATTAAAAATGTCCCAATCTATTGCGGGGGACTTGTCAAATTTTGGAGTGGGATGAGGGGAAGCTTATAAGTCCTGCCTTGAGACTCTTAGATTTTTAAAGCTAGCCCTCATGCTTTATATGGAGCTGAAATCTGGGGGGCCTTTCTTAAGGATAAATTGGATTTTTTTCAGGACCGTTTTTTACGTGCTATTATTATTATTGTTAACAAACATTTAAATAGCGCCAGCAGTGTACCTGGCACTTTACAAAGTAATAAAATAGACACGGTCCCTGCCCTAGGGCTTACAATCTGAGAGACAGGAGCTGGGGGAGAGACATAGGAAGGGGAACAGAGGGAGAGACAAGGGG
>QEPC01013438.1:4516319-4563514 GCA_003113815.1 Sphenodon punctatus | reverse complement strand
GGGGGGGAGGGTGTGCGAGACTCCGGGGAGGTTGTGTACCCACCCTCCCCACCCATTCTCCAGTCTCGCACACCCTCCCCCCCCCCCTTCCATCCCAGGCCCCCAGCCTGGGAAGACACTGGGGAAGAGGGAGTGAGTGGCAGGGGGGACTTGGGGAGCAGAGGCTGGGGGCCTGGGATCGAAGGGCGGGAGGGTGTGCGAGACTGGGGAATGGGGCGGTGGGTGTGCACCCTCCCTTCCCCCCATTCCCCAGTCTTGCACACTCTCCTCCTCCCCCCCCCCCCCACTTTCAATCCTAGGCCCCCAGCCTGGGGAGACACTGGGGAAGGGGGGATGAGCAGCGGGGGTACTCGGGGAGCAGAGACTGGGGGCCTGGGGTGCTTTACAAGGATCGGTCCCTGTGTTTTGGGTTTATAAATTATTTTAAGTTTTGATGTGCATGTAGACTGTGTTTTCTTCCATCCGCTGTTAACCCTGGGAACTCCTTGCTACTGGGTTATGCCATGCCACTGGTCTACTGTCCCCCTGGCTCCGCCCCTAGGCCCGCTGGCCTTACTGCGCCAGTGCTCTTCCAACATCAAAACCCACCAGCCGTCCCTGCGCTGGGTGCTGTATACGGAACCGACTGGGCCGTCCTCCTGGGCTGACTGCTCTGTGGAGTGAGGGAGAGAAAGCATTGTCATTCGAGGCCCCCTACCAGTGTGATCTGGTTCCCCAACACAGAAGGGAGGGGCTCACTGTTAGGTGATTCCGCTGGGCTCGGGGCTCCAGTGCATTTACAGGGGTGGGGGCTTGCTGCCCCTGAACTCCCCCGCCCTCGGTGCCTTTGTTTTCCCCTTGTGTACGTGTATCCAGCAGGCGGGCCTCTCTGGGCTGTGACTCGTTGCCCTGGGGCTGTTGGCCTCCTGTGTGCAATGGGTTGCTGGCCACCTCATGTGGACCCCTCATCCCCTCCCTGGTCTGCCGCCTCCTTTGCCCCTTCAATCCCTACCTTCCCGGGCCTTGGGGAAGGCATCCATGGGTGCTCGTGCGTCCCAACATCCTCCTCCTCGAACACCTGTGGCTGTGTATTGCAGGAGTGCGTTAGCTCCCTCTCGCCATTCATAATAGGCAGCCCATCCCCCCTTGTTATCGCTTACCCTCCAACCCGGAAGCTATGTCCATTGTCTCCATGATCTCTCCTGGGGCACAGCTGGTGAGGGTAACGTGGGTCTCTTGTGTCCAATTCATCTGATTTCAAGTCTTGCTGGTTCACAGCTGCATGCTGCACCCAGGTGCTGGTGATGCCTGAAGGCTCTGCCTCTTCATCGGTGGTTGGAGGTGGGGGAATGGCTGAACATGCGGGTACTGATTCTGGCAGCATGGGGGGTGGCTGGTCCACCCAGGTGCATCCCTCAGCAGCAGTGGTGCCCGCTACGTGTGGGGAGACGATGAATCCCCGCACGCACAGCAGTTTGTCAAGGAGATTGTGGTAGTGGGTGGTTCGGGCCCTGTGGCAGGACCTATTTGTTTATCAGCGATGGCCTTGTATCCCCTCTTTAGCTCCTTGACCTTCCCCTGGGACTTCTTGGCTGTGCGATTGAACCCAGCCTCAGACATCCACTGGGTAATGGTCTCAAACACCTGTGTGTTCTGGTGGGATATGAGCAGCTTGCTCCCTCTGGGTGTTCTCGTCCCGTCCCGTCCCCCCTTCCCCCCCCCCCCATGCAGATGAAGGCAATGGTTTCCAGGTGGCCCCATGCATCTCCTCATGCCCTGTGTTGGGCGTCTGGTTCCCGGGCATGGTCCGATGGGGCGAACACACACACAGTCATTCAGGAGCTGTCAGGCTTGATTCGGTGTGCAGTACTCTAACTAAATCATTAGACTCTACTTTTTAGTAGAAAATAATATGTAAATGGACTAAGTCTTCAGGATTAGAGTCGGGCATTGTTTTCACAAGTGTGTGTGGTGATTTTATTTTATTTTTTAAGAGAGAGAGAACCCCTGTGCTCATGTGAACAGAATGGGAGGTAAAGCAAGTATAAATGGGAGAGGTGCTTACTTTAATAATAATTAAAAAGTGATTTAAAGTGAGGGGGGGAAGATTCCTTCTCTGCAGCAGCATGCTCGCATACTATTCAGGGAAATCTTTTTCCTCTGTGCAGTGCTCTATTAATGAGATCTCGCTAGTCAAGAAAATCTTGTCAAGAATGGAGCTCTTAACAAGATTTTCCGATCAAGAATAAGAGATTTGGCCAGTCTTTTGAAATTCTTAGAAAAATTTTAAAATGTTCCTCATATGCGCAAAATGGCTCCTGGGGCCATTCTGTGCACGCGCAACCCTTTTCCAAGATGGCTTTGGGCGGTTTTGGAAAAAGGCAGCTGCTTCTGCGCACGTTAGGATAGAACTAGGAGACAGGCAGCAGGTTTAAAACAAAAGAAAGTAACTGTGTTCAAGTAAAGGATTGGATTAGTTCTTACAAGTCCATAAATAGCTATTATGTTAGTCAAGGGCTGAGACCTCTGTGTTGGAGGCTGGAAGTGAATAGTGGGGAATGCATCGTTCCATTATGACCTGTTGCACATTCCGCAGAAGCAACCAAAGCAGACCGCTGATCGACACAGAGTAATGGTCTAGATGTTCCATTGGTCTGACCCAATATAGCACTTCATAAAGAAAAGGCTTTACTTGCATACTTGAATAATTCCAGTACCTTTGAGCATATAACTTTGAATTTATATTTCTACGATCCTACTGTTCACAGGACTATCCTAATAGTGTCTTTTGTAATGTGGATGTCAAAGGGGGAGAAGCATTTTCAATACTGCCAGTTTAACAAAGCATGCCTTGTCTCTCCTTAACACGGCTTAAGAAACTGGCTCAAAAGCCAGTTAAAATACATAATAATTTGATCTGTTTAGGCACTTGGCAGCATTCTTTGTTCTTTATTTTGTCACCTGCCTAGTCAACCAGTTGACATGGTTTGAGTCATGAGATCTCATTGTTCAATGTGAAGAATGAAGCAGTTACTTGTTGGTAGAGAAGCAGCTACTTCACTGAGCAATGTCAACAGTCAATCACGTAAGAATTAGTAGAACAGAAGGTACAAAATTTTCCCACAGCTTCCAACAGTACCTCATATCTTCTCAAATCCGTTGGGAAAGTATACTGTCCATTCAATTCTGTGTTCCTGAAACAGTTGCGCGTGTACTAGAGACTAGAGAGTGATGAACTATCCCCTCATGAGTAATTCTGAACAGCCTAAATTCTTAGATGCTGAAATGGTACAAGCTTTCACAGACTATTTCACAGCCACTCAAGATTGGTGAAGAATGGATGTAGGTGTATAGATGTACAAAACTAGTTAATGAGAGAAAATTATATAAATAACTCAAATGCCTGTAGTTCAGCTTGATTCCCTCATCCCCCAATAGTGATGGGCTTGTGGGTCTTTTGAACCATTGTGCCTTGCTAGTGTACCCATTTTCTTGGGGCCTGTTGGCATCTAGGTGTTAGAGCCTCGTTCCTTCATAGGAACGAGTTCCTTGGCCTACATGAGAAAACAGGTTGTTGTGAGTAGTATGAACTGTGTACTTCATTGTGTGGGGAGAGGATAATCAACAGAGTTCAAATTTCTCACCTCGTTACCAGAAGGGTGTGAACCTGTAGAGAACCTCGCTTAAGTCTCACTTGTGCAAAGTGGTTGGAAAGTGCAGCCAAATTAATGGGGCGTTGTTTTACACTCAATTCTGCCCAAGTGTAAATGACTACAGAGATAGCTAGGAGAGAGAGGAGACTTCTGTGAAAGAGAGTGAGCTTTATGGTTAATAAACATAGCTGGTGGTTCTTGCTTCAGTCCGCGGTGTCAGAGCACATGTTCTTGATATGTGACAACCAAGGTGCACAAAATAAGGGGAATGGGAAGGAAGTGAAACTGGGATAGCTTACTCCAGAATAACTTACACAGAGAATCTGTTGCTACGGAAGACTTGCAGACTTTGTTTTGAGGCAGGTTTGAGTTTGAACAAGGCCTTTTAAAACAAAATAGTGCAACTGGAAATCATGATTTTCTTTTTACCAGTTTTTTTTGTTTGTTTTTGTTTTGTTTTTTAAAAAAGCTTGAACGAAGACTCACATTATTATTATGCAAACCACCTGGCCCTTAGTTTCCCTTGCTTAGTACCATTTTGATAGAAGTGGTGGTGTTTTTATACTGTATTGTATTATGATATTGTTTTTATTTAAATTGTGGATTATGTCAAAAGCTAATATCCTTCAATAGAAGATGATGATGATGATAACCATGACAAACTACCATGGATTTTTAAAGCATTTAAAAATCCTTCTCTGAATCTTAGATCATGTAATTGTAAGTGCTATACTCTTAAGTAGGAGCTAGTTAACTTGTGCTAATATTACTATCATTTAAATAGGGTATTCTTTAGAAAGAAAATCTTAATCATGGTTTTAACTGAGAAACTGGCCAGCTGTACAAGTTTATCCAGTTTGGCAAGTAAGAAACAAGTACTTCAAACAAGTTGGAAAAAGCTGAAAACAAAACTTTAGCATTATGACACTTCACACAAGTTAGTGAGGCCCCTTCCAGATCTCTCTGTCCCCTGGGTTCCCTTCCCCGGCTTCCCCCGCAAGTGCCACGCCTTCCTTCCCTTCCCCTTTGCTGGTGTGGGTAATACAAGCTGTGTGTCTGGTGTGAGGCCCAAGGCTCCCTACAAACACTTTGCGCCCTATGATGGTAGGGACCTGGTCTCTGAGGCCTACCAGTCCAACCACTATCCTGACGGGCATTAATTCCTCAATAGTTCCTTACAGAGCAAGGGTGTGTGCGTGGGTATTGGGGTGTAAAGATATTGGAAGCACAATTCCCCTTTCTCTTCCTCCCTGAACCCGTCCCTTCCTGTGACACTGAAACTTAAACGTATGTGCATCTCTGTAAAATATTAAAATATGAAATTACACTTAATATTTACATCCTGCCCCTATTGGAGTATTACTTTAGATTCTGGCTTATAACTGGGTCTTTTTGTTGCTAGGTGTTATACAGACATGTAAAAAGATGGAGCCTATTCGAAATAGTGTAATCCTTCAATGAGAAAATGGTTACAAAATAAGTCATTTAGCACATAGCAGTAAGCAAATCCATTTAAAGCATTTAGATAACTAACGCAAAGGAAACTTAAACAAAAGCACTGGGTTAGCAATAGAAATTAATTGCTCAGAAAAGCCTTGATTAACGTAAGTTAAACCTGAAAACTTTCAGACTTACCAAATGCTGAAAAGAAAGAATGACCAAATTTAAAATGTTAATTAAAACGAAAATGACATTGGGTTACTATCAGGAATTATTTGTATAACTTCCTAATGTTAACTTACCATTTTCTGTGACTTAACGTAAAACGTAGTTTTTCAACATTGCTTCCACAAATGCACATGTGGGAAAAGCCTGCATAATGACCCTTCTTTCTGCCAGGGGTACCCATGAGTAGTGATATACCCACTCATTTTTTCTTTTGTCAAACTGAAACTTTAATAATTGGAAGCGTTAAGGTGACCTACACCAGGGCCTGTTCTGTGCCTCTGAAAATAGGCTATGAATAAAGCAGTTTATTAAATCAGGATTTGGATATTAAACTAAAATTTACTTTTATGAACCTCCATATATGGATGCTATTGCTCATATGCAGAGAGCAGTTCACACCAAAAGAGAAGGAAAATTTTATCTAGTGATAGAACTGTGCACATGACTGCAAATCCCAAGCTAAAAAGGCAAGTGTGTGTTAGACCCATTTTTATAGTCACAGTTGTATAACTCTCTATAAATAGCTTCTCTCAACACCACAATATATATTATGGCATATCTTGTTTCTTAAACCCCTCTGGGCAGAGCATTTCTAGGCCATCAGTGAAGTTCTAAAGCGGCTAAACTAGCTTGTTCTTTAGGCTTTTTCATTACAACACCACCTTACACAGAAAGCAACCAACAAGAAATGTGCACTCCTGATATGGGCTGTTTTTCACACAGACAGCACCCATGCCTCGACTCCGCCTTGCCCCTAGGCGGGCCGTCCATTTAAAGGAAGCCTACCAGATGTGCAGGTGGGGCAGGCCTAGAATATCCAGGAGCACCACCGGCAGAGTGGGCAACCCAAACATGGGGGACCAGGTGGGGCTGCTGTCGGTCTGTTTGGCGGATGGCTGCTGCAGCCTTGCTCTTGGCCAGGGGATTGCCCCAGGAAGCGTCATAGCATTGCAGGCGTTCTGCCTATAGTGGAGGGTGGGGGCGCTGCACAGGCAAATCATGGGCTGTTGCAGCCAATTAGTCATTTAAACCCAACCTAGGCAGGGCTGCAAGTGGGTAGATGTGCGGGTGCACCCCAGACCTGCTCCAGGGGTGAGCACCACCGCATCTGTTTGAAAACACCCATTCTGCCAGACTCGGACAAAAGGAGAGAGAGAGGCAAAAGGTTCTAAGGGCCCCCATGTAATACGTCCATTGCGTACGTCTAATCGGTTGATTCATGGCAGGGGTAGCCAAACTCTGACTTGGGAGCCACATGCAGTTCTTGGCCAATTCAAGTGCGGTTCTCAGCCAGGGCTGGTCCTGAGCCCTGTGCTGCCTTCATGGTCCTCAGACTTTCATAATTGCTCCTGAGTCTTGGCAGATGAATCTTCGTAGCCATGACCTCAGAGCACCACCTCCATCAGTTGGTCATGAAACAAGAGAGACTTGTGCACAAGCATGTGTGCGTATCTTGTAGCCCCTGGCCATAAGAAGGCTTTGGTTCTTGACTCTTGGGCTTGAGAACTTTGGCCACCACTGGATTATGTAATAAAATGACATTTAGGAGCATCCTCATCCACATTTCTGTACACACTTCCTATCAGGGTGTAGCTAGGTGGGAATGGACCCTGATGCAGAAGGTAATTTGGTCTCCCTGCTAGGACACTCCGCTCCAGCGTGCATTTGCATTCTGCAGGTGTTCGGTTCCTCCATGCTCATGGGCCCCACTCGTCCCTGCTCCTTGTGCTGATCCGCTTTGCTTCAGGCAGTTTCTGAATTTTTAGCAGAGGCCATTGAAAACAAAAGCTTTGCAGAGGGAAACAGACCCTGCCCCCACCCCTGCTGTGGGCCTGCTGACAAACCAGCATGCTTAACTTTTTATGTAGCCTAAACTTAATGGCAACCCAAGCAACGTACTCCTGTCTTGCAAATAAAAACAGTGTACTAAAGCTCCTGTGAGCAGATATGTTATCACTCTCTTCAACAGTAGTCTCTTTATGACTCCAGTGTACAGTAAAACATAATGCTGTATTTCACCAAAAAGTCAGCTCTGTCAACATTACATTGATATCGCTATCAAAGCTTAAGTGAAAAGAAAACTAAAGTGGTGGTTACACTATGAAGATAGGTTTTAATGAATGCTTGAATAGTTCAGTGTTCTGTTTTGACTTTCCTTCTTGGGGGTGAGTTCTTTGCTGCCCTCATAGCATCTGCAAAGTCACGTCCAGCTGAGCTTTTCCGGGTGGTGCAGAGGCCTCTCTCCGCCTAGAACTGGAATCTTCCAGTGCTCGCTGTGATGTGTTTGTTTGACTTCTTCGTGGATAAGTCAACCTCTTCTTCAACGCCTCTCTCGCCACGACCCTCGACTCTCTTGCCCCCCTTCCTCCCACCCCGTTTGACCCCGTAACCCCGTCCTTGGCTCACCCCTACTATCCGCTACCTCCACTCCTGCACCCAGGCTGCTGAACGCCTCTGGCGCAACTCCTGCTCCCACCCTGACTTCCTCCCCTATAAATTCTCCCTCTCTTCCGCTATCTCCCTGGCAAGGCAACGCTACTATGCCTCCCAGGTTGAATCCTACTCTCATGACCCTCGTGACTCCCTTCTCAAGCCCTCCTCCACCCTCTTCCCTTTCTACTCAGGATCGCGTGTCATTATTCACCTCAGAGATCGACAAGATCCGCTGGGACATTGCTTGCCACCCGTCTCCTCTCCCCGTTCCCTCACTGCCCCCTCTCTCCTCTCCTCCTTCCCTCCTGCCTCCCTTGAGGAAATCTCTTTGCTCTCTTCCTCCAACCCTTCCACCTGCCCTCTTGACCCAATCCCCTCCTGCTTCCTGACCTCCATCGCTCCCACTGTTGCCCCTCCCCCTTTTACATGTCATTAATCTCTCCCTCTCCACTGGCTCCTTCCCCTCCGCCTTCAAGCATGCCACGGTCTCGACTATTCTCAAAAAGTCCACCCTCTACCCCACTGATCCCTCTAGCTACCAGCCGGTCTCCCTCCTTCACTTTACCTCTAAGCTTCTGGAACGTGTTGTCTACTTCCACTGTCTGGATCTCCTCTCTGCCAACTCCTCCCTGGACCCTCTCCAATCTGGCTTCCTCCCCCTTCACTCCACTGAAACTGTCCTTGCCCAGATCACCAATAATTATTTATTTTGTTAAATTTATTTATTTATTTCGTTAAATTTATTGGCCGCCCCCTCATGCCTTACAGCATCTCGGGGCGGTTACAATATCATAAAAACACAATAATAATAAAATCAACAACAATAAAAAAAACAAACCCCACAACAGTTTATTAAACATCACTAAGACCCATAACCCACCCCACCCTCCCCTCCGAAGGCCTGGGTGAACAGCCAAGTCTTACAAACACGTCGGAAGGCCAACAGGCCTGGGGCCAGGCGAGCCTCCTCCGGGAGGGAATTCCATAAACATGACCCGGCCACTGAGAACGCCCTCTCCATTGTGGCCCCCGTTTTACACGGGGAACCTCCAAAAAGGCACACCCGCCCGGTGGACCGCAGGGATCGCTCTGAGGCGCGGAGGGTGAGGCGGTCCCCGAGATACGAGGGGCCCAGACCGTGCAGGGCTTTATAGATCAATACTAACACCTTGAATCTGGCTTGGTACGCTATAGGCAGCCAGTGCAGAGCGCGGAGCACTGGTGTTACGTGCTCACGCCGTCACGTCCGCCTAAGGAGACGGGCCACCGCATTCTGCACTAGCTGCAGCCTCCGAAGCCCCACATAGAGCGCGTTCCAGTAGTTTAGTCTCGAGGTGATGAAGGCATGGATGAGAGTGGCCAGGTTGGGCCCAGAGATGTATGGCCGAAGCCTCCGTACCAGATACAGCTGGCAAAAGGCGGCTTGGCTTTCCTGTCACTAAATCTAAGCACCTTTACTCCATTCTTGTCCTCCTTGACCTTTCTGCTGCCTTTGGCACTGTCGACCACTCACTCCTACTGGACTCTCCCGTTGCCTAGGCTTCTGCGGCTCTGTCCTTGACTGGTTCTCCTCCTACCTCTCTGACCGCTCCTTTAATGTGTCTCTTCCCAACTCCAACTCTTCCTCTCTCCCCCTCTCGGTTGGGGTTCCCCAAGGCTCTGTCCTGGGCCCTCTCCTCTTCTCTATCTACACCCTGTCCCTTTGCAAACTCATTGCCTCCTATGGCTTCCAATATCACCTCTATGCTGACGACACTCAACTCTATCTCTCCACCCCCTCTCGCTCCCCCTCTGTCCAAGCTTGCCTCATCAATTGTCTCTCTGATATCTCCGCCTGGATGTCCCGACATCAGCTCAAGCTCAACATGGCTAAGACTGAGCTCCTTATCTTTCCTCCCTACCCTTCCTCTCCCTCTTCCTCTCCATCCTTATTGATGAGGTCAACATCCACCCCATTCCCCAAGCCCGTAGCTTGGGTTTCATCTTCGATACTCACCTTTCCTTTAAACCTTACATCGACTCTGTTGCCAAGTCCTGTCACTTCGCCCTCCACAACACTGCTCGGATTCACCACTTTCTCTCTGTCTCCTCAGCCAAAATCCTTGTTCACGCCATGGTCATCTCTTNCCCCCCCCCCCCCCCCTTACCTACATCCAAAACTCCGCTGCTACAGTCATCCATTCAGCCCATCGCTTCGACCACGTGCAGCCTCTCCTCTCCTCACTGGCTTCCCCTTCACAAACTCCTGATATTCACTTATAAATGCCTTCAGAACCTGGCTCCCCCTTATCTCTCAGCCCTAGTCTCCTTACACACTCCTGCATGCACTCTCCGCTCCTCCTCTGTCCCCTCCCTCACTCTCCCTTGTCTACCCTGCTCCCCTTACCGCCTTTGACCCTTCTCCCTTGCTACCCCCATGCCTGGAACACCCTCCCTGCCCACATCTGCCTTGCCCCCTCCCTCCGCACCTTCAAATCCCTCCTCAAAACCCATCTCTCCCTCGCTGCCTTTCCTGATGCCTGTTAGAACTTTCCTTTCAATTTTTACTGTCTGCCCTCCCCGCAGACTCCTGCCTAACTGCAGCCAAGCACATGCACCTGATACCTCACATCTGCTTGAATGTCATTTATCCCTTGTCTCTCCCTATGTCCCCTCTCCTTGTCTTCCCCCTCCATGTCTATTCGTTTGTAAGCCGTAGGCAGGGACCGCGTCATTCTTATTCTGTAAAGCGCCAGGTACACAGCTGGCACTACACAAATGCTTATAATAATAATAATAATAATCTCAATCTGCTGATGTCCATGTGCAAGAATAATTTTGAGATTCCTACGTTGTCAGTAGGTAGTAGGTGTTTACTGTGGTTTTGTTTGCCAGTTTTGCAACTTAATAAATTTTTTATTTCCTTGCTACCACTTTGTCCATATCTTAATAATAGAATGCTTGAATAAACTTGGGAGTACACAAAACATGAAGGGTATCAGTAATAAGTTGGCAGACATTGCTGAAATTTTAATATCCTCTTGCATATAAACTTTTGACCATACTCTTCCCGCACCAGCAGCCCATTGTCTTTGCAAAACTTAATGGGATTATATCCAAACGGTAAGGCAAAAATAGATTTTTGCTTATATTTTATTTTAAATTAATTGTCCTCTGCATAACTTGGTTATGAGAACTGGGGATTTTAAGGACAGCACAGACCAAATACAACTTTATACATTTTGAATCAATAAAACTTTTAGATATCTTGCTATCCTAACCCTTCTGCTTTTAAGCAAGTGTCGGGTAGAATTAGCTGCCTTCAGCTCTCCATCCCATAGTGAATGCCTTCCTTAACTCTTAAAGACTCCAGATTACCTTGGTCGTAGAACTTTGAATGATGAGATTTTGATAAGCGGTTCTCAGTCTGAGGCATGGAAGATATTTGTGAGAAAAGGAGCACAGCTGGCAAACTACTAGCTCAGAGAGAGGGAGAGCGCGCACAACAGGATGGTAGAAATTTGGAGAGGGAGCAAGGGTTCCTGGGGGGGGGAGGGAGGGGCTTGAATTACCACAAAAAAGGAAAAGGAGATGTGGGGGCGTTTATTAGTGTTACTATTCTAGACCATTCTTTACTCTGAATTCTTTTGTTTATTCAAAGTATATAACTCTTGTATTTAAAACTTGCATAGGAAAATCAGGTTAAAAGTGGATGCCCCCTTGTGATGGCTGTCCTGGCTATCCCCTTTATTTATCATTTCTTCTTTTCCCCCAGCTCTTTTTCTTTTTTACACTTTATCCCTGTTGCTCCACTTGGTGTAATGCTGCAGTGTGTTGTGGGGGGAGAGCTAGTCATTGATGTGCAAAAAGCTCAATATTGGATGCACTTGCAGTTTAGCCGATTTTATTTTTTACCCCTGGAGGGTGCTGGAGAAGCTTTAGTCATGGGGCATTTCCTGACATTGTGCCTCTCTACATGTAAGAGACTCTCTTGGAAGTGCAGAGGAAAGGCTGCTGACATACGTTTTGCCTTCTTTGAGCACAACACCAGTATTAGGGAGGAGCAAATCTGGGATAATGAAGATTTCTTCTGTCCCATAGCACCTTCTCCACCAAACACACAGTCTGAAATATATATTTTTTGTTGGAAACATTGGTAGAGTGGGGAGAAGAGCCTATCCTACATAGTAAATATACAAAGATTTAAAAACTTAAAATGAATTGAATCAAAACTTTGTAAACTCTTGTGTTTATAGTGTTTCCAGTTCCTACTTTTAAAAAGAAACTGTTCCAAGAAATATTTTCTTTCCTCCCCCCCTTTGATACAGGTTGAATTGAGAGATTCTCTGAACAGTATTGCCTTGAAATTTGATACAACACCCAACGAACTGGTCCAGTTAAACAAGCTTTTCTCCAGAGCAGTGGTTCCTGGACAGGTACTATCTGCAAAGACGAAGGGGGTTGGGGTGGAATTGATAAAGGAGGTTAAAGCCGCTGAATAGTCAGAATGCTGGGGTATGTCTTTATTAGCTTTTCTTATATGAAATCTTAAGCAGAAATATTTAGTATCCTTCAGTTAGGCCTTAATTACAACTTTAGTTGGGACTATAACAGCTCACCAGTGTGAATAACGTTGTTTGGCCAAGTTTTTAGTATCCTTGTCTTAAATAGATTCTGAATAACTCTATACCCAAATATATTGAGTGATGGGGGTAGGGGGTAAAATATGTTTTTCTTCCCCCACCGGAACAGACTTGTTCAGTTAATGTATAGCATTAGCTGCATTTCAAAGTTCTGTAATTCCAGTAAGGGTTGGCATTTTCTTCACGCTTCCATTATTCATGGTAAAAATTGGACAAGTGTCTGTTAATGCACATTAGCATTTTCTTTTTCAAAACAGAAAAACTTCATGTTAGTGCTCTTTTAGTCATCCTTAAATTCTTTTAAATTAATGTCCATTTATTGAATGTGATTTAACCATTAATATAGTTCCTTCTAGTTCTAAATTTTACTAAAATGTTGAGTAGTCGATATTGCAACTGAGCTTGACTTTCTGTGAGAGCAAAATCAAATAACGTCCTAGTTCAAACAATGCCCGTTCGGTGTCTCATGACCTGCATTCCCTTTTTTAAGTACATTTTAAAAACTTTTATTCCTGGAAGTGTGCCGCTTTTGTTATAATAAAAGTTTTAATGTGTGTTAAATTTTTTAAGCAGTTCATGAAATGAAAGTGACTATATGCCAACTTACAGCTCTAAGTCTCTGATTAGAGTTTCTGTTTAATTAGCAAATTAATTTCCACCAGTGTGCCAAATTGTGTTCTGTTCAAATCTGCATTTCTCTGCTTGTAGATCTATCCATAGAATCACCTTTTAATATCACTTACTAGAGCACAATTTTTAGTTCAATTAGTCAAAAATGAACAGACCACAATCCAGCTGTGCAAAGTTGCACTAGGATGCAGTGCCAGTGCTAGAGGGCAATTAGTCCTTGTGCCGGAGTCACAGCTGTGCCACATTCCCCCTAGTGAACCCCACAGCTGGACAGGTTGCTGCTGCACAAAAGCACATGCAGTGCACCCAAGGGAGAAGCATGGGAATGGTCGAGTACAGAGGCACCAACTACGGGGGTAGAGGGTATCTGGGGCCTGACACCACCACCCCCTACCCTGAAAGGGTCACATGTGGCTTCATCCCCCTTGAATACTACTCCGTCCAGGGGCAGGAGGTTGCTGGGATCAGGGGAGGGGTGGCAATCACTAGATCAGTGCTGAGCTGGGTTGTACAGAGCATCAGGACACAAGGGTTTGGGGAATGACTGATTTAAAGGGTCTGTTTGCAGAGTGCTAGAGCTGACTGTCCCAGCCCCCATGCTGTCCTGGTATGCATGGTAAGCCCTGGCAACGGGGCTCAGGGGGAGGAGTGGAGGTGCACAGAGGCTCAGGTCGTGTGCACAACACCTGGCCACAGCAGGTGGGACAGGACTCGCCAGAGCATCAGAAGAAAAGTGACAGCCGGTCGGCTCAAGCACCCTGCCGATGGGCAGTTCTTCAAACCCACCAGATCTCAACCCCTTGTATCCTGGCACACCATGCCGCTCAGCCCTGATGTGGTGACCCACCCACCCACCTCTCCCTGCGGGCATCTGCTCTTCTCCCCCTCCTCCCCTCCTGGCCAGACCCCCTCTGCGTAATTATAGACCCTGTGAACACACCTATGCAAGATTGCATCCCTCCCATCTCGTCACTCAGCAAGCAGCAGCTGTGGTGGTGGCCGTGCACTCCACCCCTAACATGGAGGGTGGACAGGAATGAGGACCTATGTCCCAAATTGCAGTGGCGGAGGAAATCAATCATTGGGCATGGTGCATACCCTCTGCCCACTCTTGCATCATCATGATTCCAAGAGATGTGTGGGGCTGAGTGGGTTATTACCCTTTTTGCTATGCTATTCCAGGGAGCACAACATCCCCTACATCTGGTCTGACCAGGCGCAAATCTGGGCAGTCCGTTGACGTTCCCACCAGCAAGATGGATTCAGTGCAATGGCGCCCAGGAAAGTGTTGTCCTTTATGCTCACCAACCATGTTTCTCCCCTGGGGTGGGTTGTGATTGCGCTGGACACCCTGTTTGACCCTGTGCAGGAGGCATGGCAGACTCTCATTACAAGGAGATGGGGCTTGCTTCTTGGTACATAACCTTGTGTGCTGGTGCACTCTGTGCTCAACTGATGGACCACCAGTGCAGTAGGCCCCTACCCACTACACCGCCAGTGCAGGGCTGCTTGTACATCCAGTGGCAAGGAGCTGGATCACAGTCTTAACTGCTAACGCAATAACTTCTGTCTGCTTCTCGCATGTAAATAAGTAGCAACTAATCTGTTTAATCTAATTGGAAACTAAGTGTAAATGTTAGCTTTTGACTCTCAGTATGTGTGTGTGTTACATTTCTTTTTAGATCTTGTATGTTCCTGATCCAGACTACATTTCAAGTTTGGAGAGCTCCCCATCTCTTAGTCCCATAAGTCCTTTGTCACCTCCGTCTTCAGAAGCAGAGTTTGAAAAGCCTGCCGTAAGTGTACATATACATGCTTCCTAGGAAATAACGGGTTATTACTTGCGTTAAGGTATCTTAAGATAAGGTATCTTATCTGTGTTAAAGTATCTTTGTACGTCACATAGAGGGGGAAAATAGCACTCTGCTTCCCAAATGGAGTAGTGTGTGCATGCCTGTTTTCATAAACTGGAATTTGCTTGCTGGTTATGATAGATGCGTCTCATTGCAAATTTATATCTAACGTACGTTTCTTCTTTGAATGGGGTTCTGAAGGTGCTCACTAACGAGTTTTGTGCAGAGCCCCATTTTGGAGGATAACCTCAGCCGGGCAGGGAACATTCCACCCTTCCCAGCGCAACTTCCTCTGGCATGCAAAGAAAGTATCTAAGAGGGGTGTGGCACCTTTGTTCTTCAGTTCTTTCTGGCCTCTTGCAGAGGAATTTTCTCTTGTTGGTTTGTCTCAGCAGTGACCTAGTTTTTGTTAGAGTTGGATTTAATGTGTAATCTAGTTCTCCTGTTGTGTTGCATGTCTCTTTTTTACAAAAGGAAAGAGAGCTAGGTGTTCCAGCCAGATCTGGTCTAACTGGATTGGGCCACTCTTTCCCAAGTTGTATAAAATGAGTTTACACTTTACTTTGATGCCAAGCTAGCAAAGCAAGTATTGTAAAATGATAATATATTTATAAATAAATGAATGAAGCAAGAGACTCAGAATATTATTAAAAAAATAAACATAGTTTACTTAAATTTAAATAGAAAATATCAGTAGCTTACATAGAATGGTATTGATAGCCAATCAAAGTTACATGAGCTAAAAAACATTTCTATTTTAAGAAAATAGCTTCTAGAAGCTTAACATATGCTCAATTCATTGGCTCAAAGATATCAAGAAATTATACTTCACCAGTTCTTCCCTTTTCTGCCATGATGGTGAGAGAGAAACCCCAACATAGTGTAGGATTTCAATCTGAAAAAGCAAAGCTAGTGTCTCCCTTCTTAAGGCAAACTTTGCCAGAAGCTGACGCTCCTGAGCAGTGACGCTGATGACGTCATTTAGCATGGAAATACACAGGACTCTAATTGGTTCTCTTAATTCTGAGCAAGTAAAGAGACTGAACAGAGAGTCAGATTTCCTTCAAAGTTTGAACAAAACCTCATATTTCCATCAAAATTAATTGTCAAATTACAGAGAGAACTGAGCACAGCTTCAAGGTTTTTTAACCAATTAGTTGAAGCAGCTGTGCCAGCTAGGAAAAACTAAAACTTTCACTTAGGGAATGGCTGTGCCTGGCACCATTTGATATTTAGACATATAGACTGATAAGGCCCTTGGTCTGGCCTCCAACTTTAGCCATTTTTTTCCTGTTTCCTTGGATACAGTAAAAAGTTCACAGAAGTTTTAAAAAGTTAATTGGAACACAGCTGAGGAGGCCTCAGCCTGAACCAAGGTACATATAGAAACTGATTCTAAAAATCAATGCATTGGATACAAATTAATACAGTAAAACACAAGTTCAATACATTGAAACTCAAAATCAATACATTAGGAACACAGATGGCCAAAAATATATGCTGCTTATAGGAAATACATGACACTCGTAGTGCATTTTTCTCGTTTACCGTTACAAGTGGATATCTAACAAAAAGTTTCTATCTTAATGAATTATTATTATTATAAACATTTATATAGCTCCAGTCGTGTGACCTGGTGCTGTACAGAACATAGAAATAGACGCGGTCCCTGCCTGTGGCTTGCAATCTAAAAGACAAGGAGGTGGGAGACAGGGAGAGGGGACAGTGGGAGAGACAGGGGAGAAGACAGACAAACATTCAAGCGGATACGAAGACTCAGGTGCGTGTGCTTGGCTTGGTTACAATCAGGTTGGTTGCAGCAGTCTGCAGAGGAGGGCAGACAGTAGGTATATGGAAACGTCTAGCAGGCGTTGGGAAAGGCAGCGAGGAAAAGGTGGGTCTTGAGGAGGGATTTGAAGGAGCGGAGGGAGGGGGCAAGGCAGATGTGGGTAGGGAGGGAGTTCCAGGCATGGGGGGCAGCGAGGGAGAAGGGTCGAAGGTGGTTAGGTGAGCAGGAGAAACGAGGGAGAGTGAAGGAGGGAGGGGACAGAGGAAGAGTGGAGAGTGCGTGCAGGAGTGCGTAGGGAGATTAGGCCCGAGAGGTAAGGGGGAACTTGGTCGTGGAGCGATTTGAACGTGAGAACCAGGAGTTTAAACAGGATACGTTCAGGAAGGGGGAGCCAGTGAAATTTGCAATAATGAGTAATAGTCACAAGGTTCAATTCATACAGCCATTGGCTGTTAAGATCATGTGGGAAAGGTTCAGATGGGAAATGCTATGAGATACTGCTGAAAAAGCTTTCTGGACCACCAAATCTTTCTAAGCTTCATCTTAAGAACATAAGTCAGATTAATGGTCCATCCAGCCCAGCACCCTGTCTCCAACAGTGGCCACCTTCAGTTGCTTCATAGAAGTACACAAGGTCATAATGGAATGATCCTTTATGTTCTATTTAGTTACTCCCAGCTCCTGGCAGAGGCCGGGACAGATGACCGTCATACATAGCCATTTATGGACCTAACCTGCAAGAACTTATCCAATCAACTTTTAAATCCAACTACGCTGCTGGTCTTCACAACATTCTCTGGCAACAAGTTCCACCAGCTAATTGTACATGGAGTGAAAAATTACTTCCTGATGTTTGGTTTTAAACCTGCTACAAGTCAGTTTCATAGTATCCCCTACTATTGTTTTCAGAGGGTAAATAACTGCTTCCTATTTACTTGTTCCATATATTTTGTAATTTTGTAACCAACTGTTGTTTCTTCTCTAAGTTTGAAGATCCCTAACCTATCAAGCGCCGCTTGGTACAGAAGCCCTTCCATACCCTTGATTTTTGTTTTCCTTCTCTGTACTTTTTCCTATTCTAATATATAATCTTTGACTGGAATTAATAGAAAATGCTGCCTTCTGCATTCTGGCCAGTCTACCTTGATAGATTATATCAAGAAAAACCTGTAAATATTTGAAAATAATGTAGTAATCACTGAATTAAATACAGTGTAGGCTCCAACTGAGAGAGATGTACTTTATATGATTGCCCTTTGACTTCCACTGAAAGGATTTGAAAGTAGTGCTTTCAAACTCTTGTCTGGGTGACACCATTTTGATACTTAAATACAATCTCATGACCTTGAACAGCAAAGACATACAAAGTAGATCCAGTATCTGCTTGTATCGTGACTCAACAGACAATTTAACCAGCTTGAAGTTATGAACCTCAGTTTGAGAACCTTTTTGATCTAAAGGTTATACAAGGGAGTGGTATAAATTTGAAAAAAATTCTACTCTGCCCTTCCCATTAAGACTCAGGGCAACTTGAAACACAAAAAAATGCCCTTCCTCAATCCCTGCCTGCCAAACACCTAGCCAAGCTAAAGGGCCTTACATTGCTTCTGGAAGATGAGCAGACTCAGGCTTTAATGAACCTCCCAGGGGAGGGAGTTCCATAATTGTGGGGCAGTCACCAAGAACACCTTTCTGCATAACCTCAAAATTTCATGGGCAGATGGTACCTGCCAGAGAGCGCTCTTGGCTGACTGCAGAGGCCGCAATGAGAAATGGTTCAATTCCTACCAAGCCCACTGGACCTGGTCTTGCAATATGTTGTACGCTTGAGAGGTTGAGAGAAGTGACTTGCCAAAGTATACCTCTTAAGACCAGAATTCAAATTGGTCCTTTTTTTTTCAAATCCAGCATGTTATCCACTGGACTATAGTAGTGCCTAAACACCACAGCTCAGACTTTCAGGCAAAGACATAGTCAAGCTACGTTTTGGAGCTAGACCACTTTGCATCAGCTGATGATATGGACTTTTGTTTCTGGCCTTTGAAGTTACAAATGTATTAGGAATCTTGGTTGTAATAAGCTTTGTGCAGCATGCTCTTGGAACAAAAAAACATTGTTCAGAAATTCACTAAACGTTTATTAGTAAAGTAAAACTCATTTTACCAGGGATTATACAGTAGTGTTCATTTTTGTGCCCTAACAACTTTTGTACCTTGTCTTTTTTTAATTTTGTAGGACCCAGATGGGCAGCACCAGAAAGAGACAGCGACTTCACCAGCTTATACTTGTGTACGTCCTGCAAGAGTGGTGTCCTCCACCTCGGAAGAAGAAGAAGCATTTACTGAGAAATTTCTTAAGATTAATTGCAAATACATAACCATTTGCAAGGTACTTGGATTTCTAGCTTCTATCTAAAACTGTATTTTATGTAACAATTTAATGTTGCTTTTATTAAAATGAACAGCAAAGTTCAAATAATTTAGTTTTGCAGCAAATGACATACTTGAGCCTTAACAATAACCTCAAACAATGCTCCAAACAATGCAAAAAATGCTAAAAAGGAAACAATGACATGTTGAGCCTTGCCATGTATTAGAAGACACATACATAATACACCCATTTTTTTAATGTATGTGGCTTTTTTACCATCTGCACTGCTCGGCATTGGGAAGGAAAGGAGATGATGTGAAACAAAGCTACATAGGTCCCGTTTCTCTTCCTCCCCACATCCTCTTGCTGTTCTGGCAGAGCCATGGCTGATCTAGCCCAGAAGCCTCTGTCTGAAACTGACCAACATCAGATGCTTCAAAGAAGCGTACAAATATAGGGCTAGCCTACAGAGTGATCTCTTTCTTCCTGCTCGCTCCTTGCTTCCGGTAGTCACAAGTGTCATTGGCCAGTTGTTTTCAGCTTATAACCACTGACTTATCCTCCATGAACTTACCCAATCATGTTTTTGAACTCCGCTATACTATTGGCCTTCGCAGCTCTGGTGATGAGTCCCACAGGTTAGCTGGCATTCTGCGAAAAGGTATTTTACTCTTTTTAATCCTGGTGTCCCCTTGAAAGAGGGTAAATAACAGCTCTCCCCGCCCCCCCCCCCCCAAACCATTCATGATTTTTTGTAAGACACTATCATGTGTCCCCCTTTTGTCTTGCTTTAGGCTGAAAATCCCTACATTATTTGACATGGTCATCTTTCTCTGTGTATCCACCTTTTTTGAGGTGGAGCAATGAGAACTGCATACATTATAACTAAGCCATGGGTAGTTAACATAATACAACTATTTTATTTTTTATCCTGGGTTTTTTGCTGCTGCATAGCGATCTATCCAGTCACTCCAAAATCTTTCTCGAGTGTCACCTAGTTTAGAACCCAACATTAGGTAGAGCTAGGGGTATTATTTCCTATGTGTACCATTTTGCATTTATCAGTTAATTTCATCTGTCATTTTATTGTCCAGTCACCCAGTTTTGTGAGATCCTTTAACTATCCTAATTATTTTATTTTAGATACGAAAGAAATACAGTAAAATTGTATCTAGTTTCGTAGTTTCTTGGAAGTCTCTTTACTATTGGCAGGGACCAGCAGTTTGTTCTAGTCTGTCCGTTGAGAGACAGTCTGAGCAGGCAGCCTTTACTACATTGGCACAGCAGGTATTTCATTACCCAATACATCGAGGGGAGATGCGAGTCATCTGGCATTGTCCTGAGCCTCATCTTCTCCTCTGAAGCACCTTTTGTTGTCCTCATCTCAAAGTACTTCCCTGACAGCACCCTGGTTGAAGACATCTGCAGAAGATGTGTTCTGTGATGCTTCCACGATTATGCCAGTACCATCAGCAGGGTCCTAAGAAAAATCCAGGCAGACTGAACCAGTCTCGCCTTCATAGCCTCAAACTGACTGAAGTAACACTGGCATCACGATCTGCTGCAGTTGTGCACCACGGTTCTTTTAGATCTTTCCCAAACATTCAGAGTTGCTGTTGCAGAGCAATGGCCAGAATCCGTATCCAGACTTGTACTCTTTCCATCTGATGGTTGGAGTCTTTTATTGCTGATGAGACAATGCTCCTTCCTTGGATGTCATTGGAAGGACATCTCCTTCCAAAGAAGGAACCCCTCTTCCATTGACATAAAACAAAATGGATCCATTTTGCTAAATCAGTAGCTTCTAAAGCCTTGATTCTTGTCAGTTGGAATTCCTACTATACTTAATTATTTATGGCAAAGTTAGCAAAGAGTTGACTTTTCTGCTAAAGTATATTTAACTGCCATCTTCTCTTGTCAAATGTACATAGAGGGTAAACAAGTTCTTGCTTATAGTACTGTAGTCCAGGTGGTTAAAGGTTTGAATTGTTTTCCCCTCTATCTTAAGATATGAACCTGGTTGTAGGTAGGACTGTGGTCTGTCTCAGCCTCTGTGCAAGACTTCACTAGATCTTAGTGTGTTCAGACAGGAAGGGATAGATTTTGGTGATATAGAGGAAGAAACTACAAGTTTTAGCAGTGTTTTGGATGGGAGCAGAGAAGTAGAGAGGAATCCAAAATTACCCCAAGGTTGCGGGCTAAGGGAACTGGGAGGATGACAGCGTTCACTACAGAGATGGAGAGAGGTAGGAGGGGAGAAGTGGGTTTAGGAAGAAAGGAGAACTTCTGTCTTGGCCGTGTTAAGTTTAAGGTGGTGATGAGACATTCAGGCAGCATTGCCAAGCAAGCAGGCTGAGACTTGGGACTGAATTCTGGGTAAGAGTTCTGGTGCTGAGAGATCTGAGAATCATCAGTATAAAGATGTTAGTGAAAGCCATGGGAAGAGTTCAGAGCACCAAGGGAATGGTGTAGAGAGAGAAGAGGGCCTGGGACTGAGCTCTGGGGTACACCAGCTGATAGTGGAATAACAGTAGAGTAGGATTCACCAAAGGCTACACTATATGTGCAGTGGGAGAGAAAAGAGGAGAACCAAGTTAAGATGAAGTCCCAAAATCCAGAGGAGGACAGAGTGTCAAGGAGCAGATAGTGGTCAACAGTGTCAAAAGCAGCAGATAGATCAAGTAGGATAAGGATAGTGTCATGGCCTTGGCCCTGATGAGGTCATTGGAGTCTTTGACAAGAGCTGTCTCTGTGGAATGTGGAACTCAAGGTAGTGGACATGAACAGCATGCTCAAGCAGTTTGGATGCAAAGGGGAGGAGGGAAATGGGATGGTAATTAACAGGACAAGTAGGGTCCAGTGAAAGTTTTTTGAGGAGTGGTGTGGCCCACAGCATGTTGAAGTTGCTGCAGCAGGATATCCAGGGCACTGGCTTTCCTCCCACCACCACTGCCTGCCATGGTTCCTTTCCCTCCCACAAGCCTAGTCTAACCATGCTGTCCAACCCCAGTCCAGCCATGATGCACCTCTTCCCACGCACAGCCCGCAGGCCTGCTGTGATGCTTTCCCATTCACTTCCCGTACATACTGCTCATGTTCGGTGCTGCTGTGTCCAAGGAAATATCCTACTGCTCCCCAGTGCTCTCCTTGCTGCCTGTGAATACAGTAAAGAAAAAAAAATAGATAGCAATAAACGTAAGCTGTAATCATGAAGATGTGTAAACGCTGCCCCTCTCTCAGATGCCTTAATTTACCAAAGTTGCCTGGGTGTCATTCTGACCCATGACCACAGCAATGAAAAGACTGTGGAAGTCGCTTCTGAGAAGGCAACAGGTTCTGAAGAGCGAGCATTGGGCATGTGCTGCAAATCAGGAGGAGCTGTGACAATGCATGCCTGAATTTTGGCGTTCATTTGCCTTTTAAGGGACCAGTGAGAATGAGAGCAAAGAGAGGGGCAGGACAAAAAACTTGACTGAAACGGGTCCAGGAATCCATGAGCATCAAGATGGGCCTGGAGCTGTCAGGCAACCACCTGATCAATAACCTTCTCTAAAAATGGAAGTTTAGAGACAGGCCAGTAGTTGGCCGGGGAGTCAACATCCAACCATGGCTTCTTAAGTAGGAGCCAGACCACCGCAGTTTTAAGGGCATCTGGCACCCTCCCTCCCGTAGGGAGGCATTGACATCCCAGCTAGCCAACAACAGCCCCAACTTCTCCCAGCTGTGTCTCACCAGCCAGGACAGCCAAGGATTTAATTTACAACTGGTTGCTTGCCCTCATCGTCCCAAGCACCTCCCTTGCATCGGTACGGGATACCAGTTGAAACTGATCCAAATAAACAGACACGACTGAGCTTCCATAACCCCAAACTCCGACTCTGCAGTCGAAATGGCAGTGCTCAAATCATAGTGAATACGAGCAATTTTGTCTACAAGTAATAAAAATGTCACAGCGGGCATTAGATGACTCCATTTCCTGGCAGAGACAGGCTGGGCTAGCCAGGCCCTTGCCACCCAGAACAGCTCCACCAGATGGGACTTTGCAGATGCTATGACAGTGAAGAAGAAAGCTTTCTTTGCTGCTATCTTAGCCACGGCATAGTCCTTTAAAAAACTATCTATGCTGCAATTGGTCGACTTCAGCGAGAGTCGAGTGACACCTGAACTCTGACCCTCCTGCTTCAACAGCCTCAAGTCCTCTGTATACCAGGGGACTTGTGCTGATGAAGAGGTGGGAGTGGATGCCTGGGTGCCACCATGTCGATAGCCATGGTCAAGATGTCATTCCACAAGGTGACCAGGTCATCAACAGAGCAGCCATCAAGGTCAGTGGGTATATATCCCTCAGAGGGTTCTGGAAACTAATCGGGTCCATCAGTTTCTGGACAGACCAACCTAACCAGTCCACCACCCCAACAAGATCATAGGAAATGGGCTTTCAGGAGGTAATGATCCAGCCACACCAATGATGTTGTAGCAACACCCCCAATAATTGGAACCCCGTTTCCAGGCTAGTGTAAAACTTCAAATCCAACGGGGAATAGTACAAGGAAGTCTTTACCGGTATGCCCACAGCTTGTTAGCAACTGATGGGTTTTGTTTTCGTTTTTAAATTTAAAAAAAAAATTCAAGGAAGACAATAACGAAATCCTATGAGAGTTCAATGAGATTTTTAAACAGACTAGAATCGGAGTTGGAAGGGACTTTAGAGGTCATCTAGTCCAACCACCTGCTCAATGCAAGAAATCCACAACTACAGCATCCCCAACAGATGGCTGTCCAGCCTCTGTCTGAAAACCTTCAGCGAAGTTTCCTAACTTTTACCCTAGTTAACTGCCAGTTGAGATGCATTTGAGTACACTAAGAACCCTAATGAAATTCGTACTTTTTAAACCCTGACAAGGATTTAATGTGTCTGTGTTCTGTATACTTCATATCTTTTGGATGGAGTTGAATGTTGCTTGAGTGATTTCATACTGCAGGATCAAGGAAGTGGGAGATACAATCTTTAAAATGAATATCTAAAATCTTTTCCATCAGTGTTTCAGAAGTGCCCTTCGTATATTTCAAGGAGGCTTGCCTACAAAAGGTTGTCTTCAGTCCTCAGACTTATCTTTCATCTGTCCTTGGAAACCTCTAACTTAATAAACAGCCTTTTCTTAGTTTGTCCTCTGTCCAAAGATACTTGGACATTATCATTCTGGCACCAGGCTTGCGACAGAAAAAGCATTTATGATTTACCTTGCTTCAGTGAGGCAAGGTAAGAGAACTATTCACGTTCATCAAAAACATTAGGATTTGCTGTTGATTGTGGGAATTCATTTTTATAGTATCTGCACTGTGGAATAAATTGACATGGTATTGGCCATGGCTTGGTTTTAATATTTCTCTCAGGTGAGCAAAAAATGACTACTTCCTACTTTGGTGGTGTGTTTTATTGATGCGCAAAATATTAGGTTATGTATTGGTGTTCACAGCCACTTTCATTGGACAGAATGACTGTCGTTCTTGTACCTGGGCTGGTAAATTTTCATGACAATTTTAAAAAGCTGATTCATAAGTCCGTGAGACTAACTGTGCTTGTGTTCATTTTAAGTAAGGACAGGCAGTAGGCAATAACTGGCAGGGTGACAAGCATTATCTGAAGAACATATTCCCCTGTTAATAGGGATAAGACGTACTTCAAAGCTTAAATTTTTAGTACAATAGGGAAGAACTAAAGTAAGACTTGGCTGAGGTATATAGATTACATTCAATCCTGGAAATGAAACTTTTGCATTGGCCTCATCACAGGGCTTGCTAAAACAACCCAGAAATGTTTTATGAGAGCTGGCATTCATTGTAGAAGTCCTTAAACTGGAGATGCAATTCTCAGACTTGGTGACTTCCCAGAAGATAATGAAAACAGGCATGGTGGAGAGTTTGCATTATCCATAAATTCCAAAGTAGTTCTGAATGTAAATCTGATCATCTTTTCCTCTTAAATCTCTCTCTTTTCTGTGTTTCTTTCTCTTTCAGCAGCCTTCTGTTAATTGTTGGCCATACTACAGAATTTGCTTATCAACAAGGAAGAATCTTTTCTGTATTCCTCAAACTGTATTCTAACAAGGAGGAATCTTTTCTGTATTCCTCAAATTCCTCAATAGAAACTCTGATATTCTCAATATTATAAACTTGTGGTCACCTTTTTATTAATTGGTGGCTTTCTGAATACAGTGAACTTAATCCAAATTTTCATTCAAATTAATTGTCTTTTGCTATTTATTATTATTAGCAAACCTTTATATGGTGCCAGCAATGTACCTGGCGCTTTACAAAGTAATTGAATAGACACGGTCCCTGCCCTAGGGTTTACAACCTGAGACGGAGGCTTGGGGGTGGGGGGAGACGAAGGAAGGGGAACAGAGAGAGAGACAAGGACTGTAACATTCATGAGGATACGAGGTCCCTGGTGCACACGCTTGGGTTGGTTACATCGAGATTGATGGCTGGTTGGTCCATGTGAGGATAGGAGTACACAGACCTTAGGTAACAGATTGTACTGGGTGGAGAGTATCAGCAGGAGTTAAGTGAGGGGAGCAATAACAATTGTTGTTGTAAATCCCTTGAGAGAACTTGCATGTTGACAACTTTACGTTGGAGCAGTGCCTGCCCATCTGTAAGAAGCTTAAAACTTGTAGATATGGGTATAATCAACTGATTTCTGAATAAATACTAGTATGAAAACTTCTAAATCAGAATGTTCTCAGATTATCATTTTAGGCCCCCAAGTGAGGTTGCAGTATCAGCAAATGGAGTCATAGTCATGAATTTGATATAAATTGTATATCTTAGAAGCATACCATTTTCCAGTAGCCAGACATGTGGTTACTTATTAGAAACTTTTAACCTCACATTACTATATAGTCCCTTCCTTGGCTTCCAACCTTTGGCCTCCCTCAAAAGGTATCTTGGAGTGAGCGCTCCTTTCTAACATTTCCTTTGCCATTCAGATTTACTCTGCAGTAGGAGTTACTTTACTAATTGATGTAAATCTTTGTTGTACTCTGTGTTGGTAATGATGCTGTTCTTCAAAGAAGGCATAGCTGGTTATGATCACTTACGGTAGTTAGTCTACTGTAAGGGGTTCAGAAAAGGAAGTCAACTGCCATCACCTTATGAAATAGGCTTGTTTCATGTGTGTCTTCAACTATCGTCTGTTTGCTTCCAGAATTTTTGCTAATACTGCAAGAGCCTAATTTATGGCAGAGCAAATTAAATGTCACATGTCAATGGAATTGAGTTCTATTTGTATTCTCTTACTGTTGGTCATATGCGAACCAGAAAGGAGGCTCTCTATTCTCCTCATATCTCTGTATACTCCTCCGGCTGGGTAGTCACGGTGCTACCCGGTTCCAGTGCCAGTCCTTCATCTGCCTCCAGACCGTCGGGAGGCGTGTAGGGATCTGCAGGTCCCTAGACTCAAAAGAGAGAGCAGAAATTAGTAAAAGAGTGGAGAAATTAAAGAAAAAAGGAAGCCGAGTGAAACGGTTTCGGCGGGGCATTGGGGGAGACGTTATTGGACCCCGTCTCAGTGCGCCAGGCCAGGCCGGTAAGAAATTAAAAAAGAACAAAAAGAAACCCCGCCAGCTCCCTTGCGCTACGCCGGGGAGCAGGGGCCCTTCCCGGTTAGCGGGACCCTTAGACTGCGGCACTCCCCCCGCCTGTGGCCGGGACCAATCCGCTTGGCCCCGAGCCATTACGCCGAGCCCCCGCTCAGCCATGAGTGCCCCAGATGGGCTACTGCCCCCTCCCAACGCTGCAGATGGGACAGAGGCAGCGGGCTCAGTACAAGAGCCACGGGGGGACCAGAACCCCTTACTGGCTTCAATAGCAAAATATATGGAGGAAATCATGGGGGCATTAAAAAATCTGACCGAGCCAAAAGAGAGCGTGAAACGTAAGAGGTTTCCCCGCGAAGGGTCCCTCCCCCAAGGCACCGAGAGTGGGAAAAGCTCCTCGGCCTAGAAAAAAGACATCCAAATCCCCACTAGGGGGAGCTGGAGTACAAGGCTTGATATCTCCTCGGGGCTCTGAGGAGGAGGAATTTCAAGCAGAGAGCAGTCAGCCTTACAAACACCAGGCCTTAATGGCATCTGTTTCTGAGTCAGGCTCTTCCCAGGAGAGTTCTGAACTAGAAGAGGGGGAATGCTCTGACACCTTCCCCACAGACCCCAGAGAGAGAGACAGACAATTCCCTAACCAGTATAGGGAAGAGTTGCTGGGGTATGTCATTAAGATTCTCTAACTTAAGGAGAGAACCACTAAAGAGGAATCCTCGGATTCAGAGGAAGAGGAAACGAGGGACTATATTCCCTCAGTAAAGCTTACCACTAGATGGAACATTTGAAAAAAATGTACTAGAGGAATGGAAACCTCCTGATAAGTCCTATAAAATGCCTGTACGCTTTTTCTAGGAGAAAAGAACCTCTCTTTAAAAGCCCCAAGATTGATGCGACCACTGCCTTGCTAGCGCGCCAAACTGTGTTCCCAACGGAAGGGGACTGCCATCCACGAGACCCCACTGACGGGGGTGTGGACTCGGCCCTCAAGAGGGCAGCAGACTCCACGGCAGCCTCCCTCAAAATTAATATTGTGGCCTCCTATGTATCCAGGGCACTACTAGCGTGGATGCAAGAAGCACAAGATCCCGAATTACCAGAAAAAAGAGCACAAAAATTGTCTTCCCACATCTGCATGGCTACTGCCTTTTTAGCAGATGCAACCACCGATGCCCTAACCTGGTCCGCCAGGGCAATGGCAGGTGACATAGCAGCTAGACGCAGGGTCTGGTTAAGATCCTGGCAAGGGGACCCCACGGCCAAGAATCTCCTAACCTCGCTACCCTATACAGGTTCCAAACTCTTTGGGGTTTGCCTAGAAAAGGTATTGGAGGAGGCCAGTTCCAAAGATAAAGCAAAAACACTCCAGCAGGTGGCTCCCAAGAGGGGTTTTTTTTGAGGCCAATCTTTTAAATTCAGGAGCTTCGGAGGCTCCTCCAGAGGAGCACTCAGCCAGGGCCACAGGGAATTCTCCAGGGGCTTCTTCAGAGGAAGGGGATTCAAACCCGGGAGATTTGATAAACGTAAACAGAGAGGGTTTGGCCCCAGCCACCCCAAACAAGATGCCTGTCTATGCCTCCCCGGAGGTAGGAGGAAGACTGCAACAATTCAAAGACAGATGGAAAACCTCCAATCTCAGATGCCTGAGTCCTCTCCTGCATATCGGAGGGGTACAAAATAGACCTGATACGTACACCCAGGCAAAGCTGCATAGTGTCTCCAGTCTCCAAAGACTCACAAAAACACGAGGCTATGATGGGCGAAATCAAAAGATTGCAAGACATCAAGGCAATAGAAAGAGTGCCAAAACACGATCATTTCTCAGGAATCTATTCCATCATCTTCCTAGTGGCCAAGAAAGGCGGCAAATGGAGAGCTGTCCTGGACCTCAAGGCACTGAACAAGTATGTGAAGCACCGCAGGTTCAAAATGGAGACAGCGACCTCAGTCTGCCAAAGCCTACAGAACAGAGACTGGATGGCATCCTTAGACCTAAGGGAGGCCTACTTACATGTGCCAATTTGGGGTCCCCACAGGAAATGGATCAGATTTGCCTACAACAAACAACACTGGCAATTCAGAGCACTACCATTTGGCCTATCCTTAGCCCCCAGGACGTTCACAAAGATCTTGGCCCTGCTGATAGCCAGCCTACAGAGCAAAGGGATACATGTTTACGCATACCTCGACGATCTCCTGATCAGGGGCAACTCCCCCGACAGGGTGAAAGAACATCTGAACACAGTCATTCAGTACCTAGAGAAACATGGATTCCTCATAAACAAGAAAAAGAGCCACCTAACGCCGACACAGAGGTTGGAACACCTAAGAATCCTAATAGATACCTTCTTAGACCTCACATTCGTGCCAGTCGACAGGAGGGAAAAGATCCATCTACTAATCAGACTCCTCAGGTGTCAAAACTGCATGAGACTCAAGCCCCTGGTAAGCCTGCTAGGCCTCCTAGTATCCTGCATAAGACAAGTGACATGGGGCCGCTTCAACCTTCGCCCCTTGCAGAGGCAGCTCAGGGGTTTCCAAAGAAAGCTGACGCTAGGGCTCAATCTGTGGATCACCATCCCACAAGATTTAAAAGACTCAATGTACTGGTGGTCAGAGCCAAAAACCTTCCTCGAAGGGGTTCCTCTCTCGGAACCATCGAGAGTAGTGGTAACTACAGACGCCAGCCTCTTGGGCTGGGGAGCACACTCAGGGCCTCGCACGACTCAGGGCCTCTTGTCCCGGAGAGATGCGACGAAGAGGATAAACGTTCTTGAGTTGAAGGCCATCCGTCTGGCACTTCAACATCTCTATCCAACCCTTACCTCGAAGCACATCCTGGTGTACACGGGCAACATGGCGGCAAAAGCCTACGTCAATCACCAGGGGGGATCGAGATCGAGGGAGTTGCATCGGGAAGCGACCAGATTATTTTCTTCGGCTCAGATACACCTAGCCTCACTAAGAGCCCTTCACATCAAGGGACAAGAGAATACACGTGCAGACTACCTGAGCCGACAGATACTCGACCCATGCGAATGGTCCCTAGACAGGGCAGTATTCCAACAACTAGTATTGTGGGTGGGACTACCAGTGATGGACCTGTTCGCCACCAGGGAAAACGCACAAGTCCCCCGCTTCATCTCCCGCTCTCGGTGCAGAGAGGCGGAAGGGACCAGCGCCCTAAACAGTCCTTGGCCCAAGGGTCTATTATACGCATTTCCTCCCATCCCACTAATACAGAAGACACTAACCAGAGCAATCAGAGAGAACACACATCTATTGCTGATAACCCATGGTGGCCCAGGAGACCATGCTTTTCAGAACTAATTGAACGGAGCAACGCCCAGTATCAAAAACTACCCCTCATTCCATCCCTGCTCACCCAGGGACCGGTAGCTTACTCAGAGTTACAAACGCTAAATCTGACAGCGTGGAACTTGAACGATCTGCACTAAGGGCGAGAGGCTATTCTGAGGCAGTCTTGAACACAATTCAACTATCCAGGAGACCCGCCACCAGGAGAAACTATAGGGCTACCTGGAAGACCTTTGCGGAGTGGTCTACTCGAGACCAGGATCCGACCAAAGCAGGAGTAGCACAAGTCCTCGAGTTCTTACAATTGGGGCTAGATAAGGGGCTTAGGGCAAACACCCTGGCCAGACAAGCAGTGGCCATAGACTCTGTTCTTAGAGCAATAGCCAACAGAATGGTGTCGTCCCACAAAAATGTGAGGAGATTCCTAAGAGCAGCCAGGAACCTAGCACCCACCTGTGGTGCACAGGGTACCATCTTGGGATCTCAACCTAGTACTGGAGGCCCTTACCAAACCTCCCTTTGAACCCTTCACTTAAAACACATTTCTCTGTATTTTTTAACCTTAAACGTTGTTTTTCTTGTAGCGGTCACATCAGCAAAAAGAGTGTCAGAACTGGGAGCCCTGTCTATGGAGGACAACTTCTGTATTTTTCAGAAGGAATTGGTCACCCTAAGACTAGACGAAGCCTTCCTACCAAAGGTGAATTCACTCTTCCATAGAACACAGGAGGTCATCTTACCATCCTTTTTTCCCAGACCGGTTCACCCCAAGGAGAAAGCCTGGCATAAACTAGATGTCAGGAGAGCACTAAAAATCTACTTAAATAGAACCAAAGGATTTAGACAGTCCACATTCTTGTTCGTAAACATCAGGCAGAGTCACCAGGGGCGTAAAGCCACAAAAACTGTAATTTCTAAGTGGCTTAAACTAAGCATTACTGAAGCTTACAAGGCCCCTTCAAATCTGGGCTCATTCCATAAGAAGTGCAGCCACTTTTTACGCATTCAAAGCAAAAGAAGAGATATGCAAGGCAGCCACTTGGGCTTCCATCCATACCTTCGTCAGGCATTACAAAATTAATACCTTCCAATCTGCAGAAGCTGCCTTTGGCAGAAGGGTGCTGCAGGCGGTACTGGACACCCCCAGTGCTGCTGGCTCCCACCCTTAAATGGGGACACTTTGTTTGGGTACGTCCCAGCCGGAGGAGTATACAGAGATATGAGGAGAAAAGAGAACTGGTAACCTACCTTCGGTGAATTCTTTTATCTCATATACTCTGGATACTCCTCCGCCCCTCCCTGCCAAGCAGCACCATTAGAAATGGGGGTGTGGGACCAGGCTACAAAAAGGTGTGAGTAAACCACAACAGAGATCTGCATCAAAAGTTCTAATTCTCTTTAATCAGTTTAGTAGGGTTTACAAAATTGTTATAGAAGGGGTTTTCCCTTTCTCTAGTTCGTTGAGTTACGTACACTAGTTAGGATGAGTTTTCAGCTTGCAACGGACTGGAGCTGGAGCCGGGTAGCACCGTGACGCAGGCGCAGAGAAGAAAAAAACTCATCTGCCTTCTGGCGGTCAACGGTGGAACTACCCAGCCGGAGGAGTATCCAGAGTGTATAAGAGAAAAGAATTCACCGAAGGTAGGTTACCAATTCTCTTTTCTATATTATAGGAGGAGTTTGTAGCAAGTAAAAATTATCTTGTGAAGTCAGCAAATTTGACTCATCAGAGACATTCAGAATTTACTTTTTCTTTCTAACTTTCTTAAAGATCTTGACGTGCCCTTTATAAACATAAGGGTAATCACCTAGATGTCCTAGACATTTTCCAAGCCAAGAGTTTTGCCTACTTATATTTCAGATGTTTTTGATCATAAAAGTTAATATTAAATTCCTAAATGCATTGTATACATATAACCTAATAGGAGGAAGTTGCCAAGTGAAGAATAGTCCTACTTTAAAATCAACTTAAAGGTAGTTCCAGGTAATGCACCTCCTACTGTGTCACCGATTGAGTCCGTTTTTGAGGTCTTGTAACTATATGATTTTTTTTTAGTAGCCTGTTGGTCTTTCCCAGTATTGTTTGCTACTTTTCTGTTTCCCTCAGTTTCATTTGTTTCTTGTAACTAAGACCACATTTGCACATGCATGAAAGTGTCCTTATAAGGCTGGGAGAAAACATCCGAATGCAGATTTCGCTCATTTTTGTGTATGTGTGAATGCGCTATCCCGCATAATTTCTGCTTTTATATTATTATTAGTTATTAACAAACATTTATATAGCACCAGCAGTGTACCTGGCACTTTACAAAGTAATAAAACAGACGTGGTCCCTGCCCCTAGGGCTTACAATCTGAGACACAGGAGCTGGGGGAGAGACACAGGAAGGGGAACAGGGAGAGACAAGGGGTCTAACTGATGAAGATACGAGGTCACAGGTGCATGTACTTGGCTTGGTTACGATGAGAATGACAGCAGGCAGGTCCATGTGGCAAGGATAAGGGTAAACAGACCGTAGGTATAGAAAATAGTGGCTCAGCAGGATAAAGAGTCAGACAGAGCAGAGCGAAAGAGGTGAGTTTTAAGGAGAGATCTGAAGGTATGAAGGGAGGGTGCAAGGCGGATGTGGACAGGGAGGGGGTTCCAGGCATGGGGGGCAGCAAGTGAGAAGGGACGAAGGCGCTTAGGGGAGCAGGGAAGGGGTGGAAGGGTGAGAAGGGACAGAGGAGGAGCGAAGTGCACAGGCTGGAGTATGGAGGGCGATAAGTGCAGAGAGGTAGGGGGGAGTGAGGTTGTGAAGAGCTTTATAGGTGAAGCTTGTGCAGGATTTGTTCAGGAAGGGGAAGCCAGTGAAGCGAAGAGAGGAGGGGCTGCACATGGTCGAAGCGACTGGCGAGGTAGATGACCCTGGCAGCAGAGTTTTGGACAGAGATGAGGGGAGAAAGGTGAGACCGGGGAAGGCCAGTGAGAAGGAGGTTACAGTAATCGAGGCGAGAGATGACCAGAGCATGAACAAGAGTTTTGGCAGACGAGACAGAGAGAAAAGGGCGAATCTTAGCAATGTTATGGAGGGAGAAGCGACAGGATTTAGCAACAGAGTCAATGTAGGGTTTAAAAGAAAGGGGTGAGTCAAAGATGAAGCCTAGGCTACGGGCTTGGGGGACAGGCAGGATGGTGACTCCATCAATAGTTATTGACAGTGAGGAAGGAGAGGAAGGATGAGGGGGGAAGATAAGGAGTTCAGTTTTAGCCATGTTGAGTTTGAGTTGACGTTGAGACATCCAGGTAGAGATGTCAGAGAGACAGTTGATGAGATGAGCTAGAACAGAGGGAGAGATTTACAAGGCCGATTGACAGAGGTAGATTTTGTAGCCCTGTCATTTGGGCTTCTAAATCTGCTTAATAGCAGAAATTATGCAAAATAATTCATTCAAACATACACAGAAATCTGAGAGATTTGCATTCTGATGTTTTCTCCCAGCTTTGTAAGGACACTTACATGCATGTGTGAATGTGCCCCAGTAATTTCCTATTCTTAAAATGTCATCACAACTACTGCCGAGTGGTTAAAAACCCACATGTGTGACAGAGGACAACTGATGGTTCATGAGAGACAGCAACATAGTGGCTGTACACAAAGTGTTGTTAAGTGCCTAAATATAATTTGGAAAAAAAGCTTTATTGAATCTTTAAACTACTCTTATATAACACTTATTACAAGTTTGCCGTTTTGGGGGGGACATAAACTATGAGAAAAGTTCAGAAAAATTGAGAAGATGGAGTTATTTCATATAGGAGGTGACTGAATTTTGGTCATCCCGACGTACAGTATTCTGTTTTTGGTAATAGTCTTAAAGTCAAGCTGTAGGATTCAAGATTCTCCTAAAGTTCTTTGTTTTCTCTCTTGATCAGATTTAAGATGGCAAAAAGGCAGTTTTGCTGTAGTGTGGTGTTCATGTAAACGTTTTAGCATTGCCTGACACTTTTAGGGCCAGTCACATTATTCTCTGAGCCTAACATACCTCACAGGGTTGTTGTGAGGATTGAAAATTGTGTTAAATTGTTGTATGTAAAGGGCTTCAAGTACTATGGCAGGGGGGCACTATACAAAAATAAAAATGAGTATTATTATATAATATATATGTGTATGCATATATGTGTGTGTGTCCTGGTTATTTAACGTATAGAAAAATAGTAGTTTGAGTTTGGTTTATTTCATAATCCTTTTATACAGAGATTAATATATTATGTAATATCAAAAGTGCACTTCCTGACAAAAGCACTATAACTCCTCTAAGGTAGCTGGAAAGATCTATTGAACTCATGGCAACCGTACACTTTTAAGTACTTATTGTACCACGTATCGAGGAAAATAAAAGCTCCATTAAGTTTCTTGTATGAAGCAAAAGAACATTAGTGTAGTATGTTAGAAATGGCTGCCTATGTCGGTAATGTGAATCACCTCTTCAGTTTTCTTCCCTGACTGAGAAGGTCATTCACTAGGTAAACCAAGGGGAAAAGTTTTTACCTAGCAAATATCTTTGATAGTCTATCAGCATGAAGGAAAGCAGATGAAAAATGGTGTATATAAAGAGCTTGCTTTTTTGAGTTGACAACTTAGACTGAAAAGAGACCAGTGGCAAAATTTGATGTGGTGATGTGAAACTCTTTAGGCTTACTCTCATCCTCTTACTTAAGAGAACATAAGACTTGCCATCTGAGCTAGAAACGTGGTCTATCTAGCCCAGTATCCTGTCTCCCAAGACCACCAATATCAAAAGCTTCAGAGGAAGTACAAAAATGGCATTATAGCAAATGATCCACTCCTGTTGTCTTGACTTCTGGTAGTTGAAAGTATCCTCCCCTAACCAAGTTGGCTAATATTAATTTAATCTATCGTGGAACCCAGTTATGCTATTGGCCTTCACAACATCCTACAGCAATGACTTACAAAGGAAAAGATTTACTCTTTTATTCAGTGGCTTCTCTTTTTCTTTTCTTTTAAACGAGCTGCTTGTTTTTCGTTAGGTGTCCCATATTTGTGATACTATGAGAGAGGGAAAACAACAGATCCCAATTTGCTTTCTCCATACTCCGATTCAAGGTGTTGGGTATCACCGTGAAAGCCCTATATGGCTTAGGCCCCACGTAACTACGGGACCACCTCACCCTCTCGTGTCCTGGATTGACCCCTGCGGTCAGCTGGGGGTGCCTGCTTGGAGGTCCCCCGGGATTCCCAGGTGGCCATGTTTGATTGGGTATTCTTGGTGGCCACACCGCAGCTATGGAACTCCCAGTGGAGATTCGCCACACTCCAGATCTCCCTTTCGTCTGCAGACAATGCAAAACCTGACTGTTTCGTCAGGTGTTTGATGAGGGGGATGGGTATGGGGGGGGGTTGTTTTGTTTTAAGGGTAATGGGGTTTTACCGGACCCTCTTATTGTGGATTTTAATTATATTTTATTATGTATTTTAACTCTTTTTTTAATGTTTTTATATATGATGTACACTGCCCCGGGGCTGCCATTTGGCAGGAGAGGGCAGTATAGAAATAGTATAAAAGAATACATTGAATTTCTTTTCTACAGACTTCTATATTATCCTCCCACCCCACCCCACTTGGCCATCCTTTTTCTAGGCTGAGGAACCTTTTGAACTTCTTGCATGGAAGCTGGTATAGACCTTTTTGTTTTGTATCTTTTTTTTGCTGTTCCTTTTTTTCCCCCCCAGATCTTTTTTTTTCTTTCTTTCTCTTTCTAAGGGGTACCACTGTGTATAAGCTAAGATCAATTTTTTTCCTTACACAAGTTACTCTGAACTTATTAACATTTTATTTCAGCTGCCATTTTATTGCCCAGTCACCTAGCTTTGTGGGATTCTTCTGTAACTCTTCACAATCTGTTGGGTACTGAACTATGTTGAATAACTTTCTATCATCTGTAGATTTTGCCTTTTCCCTGCTTAACCCCTTTTTCCAGATCATCATTGAATATTAAGCAGCCCCAGTACACCTGGGTTGTCCTTCTCTTTATCTCTTTCCATTGTGAAAATTGACCCTTGACCATCCTTCTGGTCATCTGAGAGAGAATAACTTTCCACTTAATCATGCTGAACATGGTCGGCAAAATCCCCAAAGACTACAGCCACCCAGCTTGTGTGTGTAAGATAGTCAGGCAGGGCCATCTGCTTTCCAGAGAAGTTAGCAGCTCAGAATTGATCTTGGTCCACATCTGCTTGGAAAACTTGTTTTTCTAAGGTATAGATTCTAGTTTTTGTGGCTGTGGAACTTTTGGGTAGCAATTAAAAGGGTATTGCAATATGTATAAACCACAAAGAAATTTGGAAGCAGTTTCCTCTAGTTATCAAGAACTATATATATATATATATATATATATATAAAAAAAAATTAAAACTTGGAAGGAAATTTTAACACTTTTCTTTTTATTTTAGGGTACGGTCAATGGTGTGCTGCTAGTGACGCCAAATAATATAATGTTTGATCCACATAAAATGGATCCCTTAGTCCAAGAACATGGCTGTGAAGAATATGGCATCATGTGTCCAATGGAAGAAGTGATGTCAGCTGCTATGTATAAAGACATTGTGGACAGCAAAATAAAGGATTCATTACACATGTAAGATAGATTAGTTTATGTGAATTTTGCAATAAGTTGCATGGCACTCATATTGGTAACTACAGTAAAAGAGAGAGCAAGATATTTTATCCAAAAGGATGAGATGTAGAGCCTGGAGTTGAAACTGTTATTGGGGCAGATAGTCAGACCCATCAAATTTTCAGGATCTGAACCGCCACCCTGAAAACGCTCTGCACAGATATCGGAGCAGTAGGGAGGATGGGAGAAGGAAGGGATGAGGGCAGGGGTGGAGGTTGATTTACCTTTTATGAAAGCTCCCTGGGGGTGGCAGCAGTGGCCATTCTGGCCAGCCTAGGTCTCTTGGGGCCCAGGCCAGTCTGCTCGCACTTCTGGAGAGGCCACAAACCCAAACCGGAAGACCCTTCCATTTGGGTTTGGGGCCCGTTGGGTCTCTAGAAGCACAAGACTATGTGCAGAGTAGGCTGGTGCCATGACAGCCACTGTTGCCACCATCCTCAGGAAGCTTTCAGACGGGTAAGAACCCTCCCCCCAGCCCTCCTGCTTGGCCCCACCAACCTAGCACTTTTCCTGTCCAGTGGATAAACCGGCCCCTCTGGTTCCTGCTGGATTAGATGCTGGATAGGGAAAGTACTCTTTGTTTTAGCTCTAGGAAGAGGCTTGAATGGTGGTTCTGCTGACCTCGCTCTCTTCATACCCGCATATGTGATTCTTGCTTTTCATTTCATTTCACTTTTAATTTATATCCCGCACACTCTCATTCGAGAATGAGTCGAGGCAGCTAACATATAGTTATCATAATACACAAAAATACATAATAAGCATAATACAGCAGCATAAAATCATTACAATTTCAACACGACCACCCCCCAAAACATCAACCCTATATAACTGTACAATAGAATACAGCCCTCCCAACAACAGCTAATTTGAGAGTTAGCTGTCACTTTTAACTCTATCATTCAGTAATGAAAACTGAAGATCTGGCAATGGTTACACAGTTTTACCTAATATTTAAAATGTGGAAACAGTTTCTAAAACATTTGTTTGCTTTGCAGTGGTCATTGATAATCTGCTTGCTTCAGGAAGCAGGATTATTCTGTTTTTGATAGAAATATTCATAAGACACCCTTAAGGATGAATTATGAAGTTCCGGGGGTGATGCATTTGAAGTAAGCTCCAGCTACTGAAAATGTCAACCTACTTATCAAAGCATTTAAATTTTGAAGTCCATATTTTAAAATATCTATTGCAGAACTATGTTCTTGAGGAATCTGACCTATGGATTAGTTTCTCTGTCACAAATACAAGCAAAATGATTAAAAATGGGTGTTTAGAATTCATGTATTTTTTACTCTGTGTACAGTAGAGATTTTTTAGTAACGGAGGTCAAAATTTGCAAGCCTGAATGTTTTGCAAGTAAGCACCTGCTTTCCCATTTGCAAAGCCTAAATAATTAAGAGATGGATACAAGGTAAATAATTAAATGCTTACCATTTGGGAAAATGGAGTTTGTACTTGGGTGCTAAATTCTTAGCCAAATACTTGCAAATTTTGTTCTTTATGGTACATGCCTCTTCTTGCTTTTCTGAAGTAATCCTATTTTGAGCTGGGAGGGTGCAATCAGTGTACTTTCATGAAAGCTGGAACTCCCACATTTTCCTTTTGTACCTTTCTCTACCTGTAGTGGTGATCTCCAGTCTGGCACTCTATAGCATGTAAAATGAAGAAACTTTGAGTATGCAAATTCTCTGCATTGATATTGACTTAACCTGTTGCACTGTCTGGCTTTCAAGCACCTTATTGCTTGAATTACACTAGTTGTTGTATTCAAGTGTACGTTGAATTAAAACGGTTTTCAAATTCAAGTTGAACTGAATAGAACTTGTTGCATTCAATACAACTTCAAGTAGTATTCAAGTGTACAACTAGTGAATACAAATGCACTAGTTTTATTCAAGTGTAAATACACTTGAATACACTAGTTTATTCTTGAGCTTCTATTTTATTTTTTGCCTACGCTTCTGACCACCCCAAAATTGGGGTTTATGGAGACATGGTTCAGTAAAAATGCCAGAAGTGCCTAACTGATTTGGAAGACTAAACTGTTGTCATAAGTCCCATGTGAATTTCTGGCTTCAGTTTCATGGAAATGGTATTTCTCAATAACGTAAACACTACTTCAGCCATCCATATTTTACGTGGTTATGACCCTTCTGAAAAATGGAACTTCAAGTGTTTTGTTTTTATTGTATCACTACTTTACACCATCTTATAACTTCAGATGTTAATAACTTGTTCAATCCTCTTTTAGGTTACTCGAAGGTAAGATAAGTGTTTAAAAGGATGGTACTCAATTGACTGCTACTGAAACCCATGAGATATTGCTTCTGACTATCCCCAGCTGTATTGATTGTCTTATATTTTTGCTTACACTCCAAATCTGACAATTCATACTCAAATTAATTTTTAAATATTTTTGCCAATTTTAGAAGCTTTAAAAGTTGAATGTAATACTTTATCTTACTCCTAAAAACCTATCCTCTCTAGGTGTGCCTCAGATAGTGAACACTTTCACCTTGTTAATTTTGTCTTTTGTAACTGACCACAGTTGATCTGAACCCTGGATGAAATTTAAGTTTCTATCCAATAGAAGAGTAATCTCTAAACCTGTGGGTTGAAGTGGGCCTTGGATAAGGCACATTCCCATTCAGGCACAGACAATGCCCTGAAAGATGGTCGTCTTACTTCTCTATTTTAACTTTAAGAAGTTGAAGGAATCTTTTTAGGTTGATTGAGATTGCAGTATCGTTAGATGACACTGCAAGTAGCAGAGCTCCCATTAAAATTAGCAGCTACAATATCTCTCATCTTGACTATTGCAACCTCTTTCTCACTGGCTGCCTTCACTCACCTTGACCCCCCTCTCTTGGGTCCCACACTCTACTGCCAAGGTCATCCACCTCACTAGCTGCTTTGATCATGTTCACACACCCCCTCTGGTCCCTTCGCTGGTTCCCTTTCCCT
Organism: Sphenodon punctatus; assembly: GCA_003113815.1. Classification (NCBI taxonomy): domain Eukaryota; kingdom Metazoa; phylum Chordata; class Lepidosauria; order Sphenodontia; family Sphenodontidae; genus Sphenodon; species Sphenodon punctatus. The sequence goes on along the minus strand of QEPC01013438.1, from coordinate 4,523,956 downwards.
TCTTCATATCCAGCACAAATGCCTTGTCTTCACCATCAAGGCTGTACATGGCCATGCTCCTCCATTTTTACCCTCATTTCCCACTGTATTCCTACCTGAGAACTTTACTCCTTGGCCCCCACCCTCATCCCCTGCCCCCTTGAACAGTCTTAGCATCTTCACCCATGCTCCCACCCTGTGCCTGAAACCCCCTCCCTGAACACGTTTGCCATGTTTCTTCCCTTCCTCCCTATAGACTTTCTATAAACTTACCTCTTCCATTGGGCTTTTCTTAGCTTCTCAGTCCCAGTCTGCTGGGACTGCAGCATGGATGCTCCCTCGGCTGTCCTATAATTCAGGATCCCCTTCTCCCCTGTAACTAAACTAAACACACGTGCAACTTCCATCTTCATAAATGTATCCCTGCCATTCCCTATGTTCCCCTTTCTTATATTTACTAGATTATAAATCACTCGGGGCAGGGACCTGTACAATTAGAGATTGCTCTGTGCCAGGTGCCTCACAAATGCGCTATACACATTCCATAATAATAATACTTAATAATGTGCATGGAGTATAATTATGATGCGGTATATCTATACAGTAAACATGCAGAAGAGATTGTTGTTTTTTGAGGAGACACAACAGATGCTTGTTCTGCCACTGCATTTCCTATGTCACTGGTTCTTGGAAGCAAGTACCAAGTACGCCCCTTGCATAGCAGACTTGCCCAGATTATTGCATTAGCTTATTTGGAATAGCTGTGCTCAGCTTGACTTTCGGTGCCAGAAATCTGTAGGAAACCTTATTTATACAAATATAACTTCCTTTCCTGTAAGTTTCTTCTTTGTAGAAGGAGAAGAGGAGTTCACAAAGCTACGGGAACTATGTTCCTTCATTCCAATTGGAGAGTTCTTTTCATACAGTGAAGCCTGCATGTTCATGGCCAGGTGGAAGGAATGTATGCTGTAATAATATACTCCCATATAAATATTCTTGGAATTAAGACTGTTAAAAGATATTTCCTGTAGGTTACTAAAAACGTAAGAAAATTCCTAGCTAAGACATTACTATCCAAATAAATTTGAATGACTTATAATCCAGATACTTAGCTATCCAGACACAATGATGAATACTCTGCCTTGGACTGAAAGGCACTCTTGTCTTAATACTGTAGACTTAAACATGTGCCACTGATAGGAGGCATCAATCATATTGGTGTCAGAGATGCAAGTAGGAAACCTTTCCTGAAAATAATCATAGGGTATTTTTCTGGAAACTTTCGGCCCTTTCTTATTTGCATTTTTATGTAAATGAATAGCCAAAATTGCTGTTAAAAATCACAATGTTTTATATTAAACAGTTTTAAATAGTATATTTTTCAGACATGACGCTAACCCCAGTTTAACCACACTTGAACGTTTCATGTTGCAAGTATTGTATTGGTGCCCTATTCAGCCCTGCAACGTGCATAAGAAATGTTCAAGTGCGGTTAAACTAGGGTTAGCGTCATGTCAGAAAACACCTTGACTGTTGTCCTATTTGTTTAGTACAAGTTTCCCACAGCCCTATGGAAAATATGCATGGGTAAATTGACAGAATAAGTGTGAATAGATGCAATAATGTGTTGCCTGCAACCTTTATTACATCAGGAAAGTTATACTGTACATAATAATGAAGAATACTAATGTATCTTACAAAAAGAACAAAAAAAACACAACCTACCAAAAAGATTAGAATTTGAAATAATGAACACAGAAAATTCTTCCAAACTTTTGAGAAATATTTTTGAATATCCTGTTTAAACTCCTGGTATTCATGTTCAAAACACTTCACAACCAAGCTCCCCCTTACCTCTCGGACCTAATCTCCCTATGCACTCCTGCATGTGCTCTCCGCTCTTCCTCTGTCCCCTCCCTCACTCTCCCTCGTTTCTCCTGCTCATCTAACCGCCTTCGACCCTTCTCCCTCGCTGCCCCCCATGCCTGGAACTCCCTCCCTACCCACATCCGCCTTGCCCCCTCCCTCCGCTCCTTCAAATCCCTCCTCAAGACCCACTTTTTCCTCGCCGCCTTTCCCAATGCCTGCTAGTCATTCCCCATATACTTACTGTCTGCCTTCCTCTGCAGACTGCTGCAACCAACCTGATTGTAACCAAGCCAAGCACACGCACCTGAGACTTCGCATCTGCCTGAATGTTCGTTTGTCTTCTCCCCTGTTTCTTCCACTGTCCCCTCTCCCTGTCTCCCCCTCCTCGTCTTTTAGATTGTAAGCCACAGGCAGGGACCGCGTCTATTTGTATGTTCTGTACAGCACCAGGCACATGGCTGGTGCTATATAAAAGTTTATAATAATAATAATAATAATTTAAGATTTCAGTGTGGGGTTTTTTGACATGGGCCTGTGGTGTGCGGGGAAACACACTGAAATTTCTCTGAAAAGGGGTAAGACGGTTGGCTTTGCAAGGTCAAGATGCAAACTCCCTAGAAGTCACTAGATTCATATGCTTTATAAACAAATCTAAAATCAATTTTCTTTAAGTTAGGCAGTTTGGGTTGTAGGGGAACTTTAATAGAATATTTCCTTTTGATTCCTCTCTTTAAAATTTGTAAAAGGAATAGTCAAACATCTTAAAATGTAAACTAGTCTTCCCATACCCAGTTAGCCATCATCATTTTACATCTTGTGCTAGACACACAAGCTGTCTTCAACTTTTTATTGTATCATTAATTGGTAAACTGCCAAAATAAGACATTGGATTTGTACTCGGAGTTGCAGCATATCAAAATGTCAATTATGTTCAGGGTTATTTACTGTAGTTAGAAAGTGCCTTAGCAATAGGCTAAAGGAACGCTCCTGTTCAGTATCGATGCTATAATTTAAGGGGAAGGTTAAGACATATTCTAGTAATAACTCAATCTTATTTTTGTTTGTTTGTTTGCTTGCTTAACAGAGATGTAGAACAACTATCTGTAAAAGACCTCTGCCATTTCAAGAAAATAACAAGAAGCAATACTGATGAAATGGACTCAAGGATTCGGGATACAGGGAATGACAGTGCCAGCACTGCTCCTAGGAGCACAGAGGAATCGCTCTCAGAAGATGTTTTCACAGAGTCGGAACTCTCTCCGATACGTGAGGAACTTGTTTCTTCAGATGAGCTTCGACAAGACAAATCTTCTGGAGCCTCATCAGAATCGGTGCAAACAGTAAATCCGACTAGTGCTGAATGCTTAACAACTATTTCAGACTCTGCTGCTACTGGAGATTTAAAATCCAGTGTTGAACTATCTGCAATTGACAGTGGGATTGTTAGTAATATTTCAAATTCAGAAGCTGCTGAAATCTCACTAAAGCGGAGAGAAGATGCTGTAAGAAAAAACGTTGCCGACACACTTCAGCAGCCTTTACAAGAACCGCAACTTGGCACAGATGTAGAGGTCAGCACAGGTCAGGATTACATGCTAGAGAATACACCAAAAGGAGAGAGTGAGTTGATGGAGGAAAGTTTGCATTGTGAAGAAATCACAAGCTCTCAAAAACATGAGATAAGCAAGGGAAAGCTTGTGAAAGAACGAACTCGAGATTCAGAGACAGATGTTGAGGAACTACGGAAACTTTGGAAGATCCATACTATGCAGCAGACAAAACAGCAAAGGGAACATATGCATCAGGATTTACCGAAAGAAATTAAACATACGGTGGCATCAGCAGATGGATCAGCAGAAGGTAAGTAGATGGTAGTTAAATTAAACTGTATAAAGCAAACCTGCAGTGCTGTTAAAAATTGTTTAAAAAAAATACTTTTGTGCTTTTACTACTTACTATAAATCATCCATAGCGAAATCTGATCATCCGGCATAAATCATCTTGAGTTTCTCCCTGGATGGTAGGTAAACATAAAGCATATTGCTTACAAATAGAATATCTGCTTAGATCTGACCAGGAGATGTGGCAGAATTGCCGCTTGCTTGGGGTAAACGTTTGAATACCCCAAGCAAAGATGAATCTACTGTATCCTCTGCTTTTGTCAGCTTTGGTTTTGATGGAATATTCCTTCCACAGACCATACAATGTATCCGGTCAAATACTAAATCAGAGGTGGGCAAATGGCAGCTCAGGAGCAGCACATGGCTCTTGGGCACCTGTGCTATGGCTTTTGCCAGAAATGACTGCCTGGGGCTGTCTGTACAGATCCTTCAGGAACAAGAGAAGCTGAGCCACCATTCCTGCTGCTGGGGCCTTGTGGGAGAAAGAAAAACATGCCCTGCATTACTTGTTGCTCCAGCCTGAACCTGCTGGACCATGTGGGAACCAGAGCTATGATGTGGAAGGCGGGCATGGAGGAGAGATTTATTTATTTCATTATATTTCTACCCCACACAATGGGAAGTAATGCAGCCCTGTCTTTGGGAATGTGGGAATCTGCGATCATTGTAATGTGTCCTGTGGAACTGAGCAATATGAAAGTTTTGGTATGGGACTCTTGGGCTTAGGAACTTTACTCACACCTGTGCTAGAATGATCATAAAGGTCCTTTCTGGAACTAAAAACCATGGAAACGTCCTGAGCCCATTGAAGTTCCTAGGGATCAAGTCATTGGGGCCGATCTCAAACCTTGCAGATCCCGCACACACAGGTGCGGAAATGGCGTGGACCTCCATTGCGGGGCACATTGTGCCGCACAGAAACTGTGTGCAGGTGGGAGAGACACACGGGATCCAAGGGGCTTGGGATTGGCCCCACTGGCTTAAATAGAGTCCGTATTATGGATTTTAATTAAATCCCTTACCAGAGAGAGAAACTTGCTGAGCATACCAAATTGCAGGGAGTTAAAGTTTTGAGTTTGTTCTGATCACAAAAGTAAGGGATAACTTGTACAACCAGTTAGTATTTTAACTCTCTGTGTATGATACAGGTAGCTGATCTATCAAACGAGACAATAGTCCACATTAGACTTCACCAGTTGTGTCCCTGCATGCCAGTCTTAGCCTTTCGCCATGTTGTCCTCACAGAGCCGCCACTCATGGCAGAGTCCAGGCACATCATGGGCCCGCTGTGCAGGCCAATTGGGAGGGAAACCTCTGCTTGCTTCTCAGCTGAGAGATGGCCCTAGCAGTGGCAGCCTTTCCCCCAGGTTATTGGAGCGGCATACACAAGCTGATCCTTCTCCTACACTGCCTGCAGGCTGTTTTCAGATTCAACTATCAGCTTCTGGCTCTCTACCAGAGCTGATGAGTCATGGCTTTGGCAGGCAGCCAGAATTAACAGCTGATTCTGCAGAGGCTGAAAGCAGAATGGCTGCTCTCTGCAAGTCTGCTGAGGAGATGCAGGGGAGGGGACAAACATGCTCCCCCCTTCCTCCAGCTCTCCACTAACTGGCCAGAGAGCCAGAGGGAGGCAGGGACTTGTCTTAAAGGAGTCACTGCCCCAAGCCCCCAAGGAGCATGCGCTGGGGCAGCTTTACTTGAATGAGGGTGGGATTGGGAAGAGACAGAGTATTTCTCTGACTTTAACAGTAAGGACTAAGTTTTTAGAGTGCAATGCAACATCCACCTCTCTTTTCCTGCTGGCTTGATTTCTATTGAGTTGTGTGCCTCATGGGGGACTGGGAGGAGGCGTGCAGGGGAGAATGTGAACATGATAAACTCATTGGCATGAAATAGATCAACTGAAAACCCTTAACAGGCAAATGAATTTACTTAATTATCCTCCAAGATACCAATACTATATAAAACAATAGTGGTGTGTTGTTTTTTTCCTGTTATAATGGCTCCTCTAGATACCTCTTTTGTAAGTCCTTGAGGAGCCCTTTGGCTACTTCCTCTTAAATATTTGATCCCACCCCACCCTGTGGGCAGATTGGTAGCCAAGGGGTTTGGGGGTTCTGTGGGGGTGAGAAGCATGGGGACAGGGAGGGAGGAGGGGATTTGGGGGTTCTGTGGGGGGAGAGGCATGGGGGGATGAGGGTGGGGATTTGGGGGTTCTGTGGGGGAGACGCATGGGGACAAGGAAGGAAGGAAGATTTGGGGGTTCTATGGGGGGAGGGAGGGGTTTGTGGATTCTGTCCAAGGGAGAGGCATGGGGGATTTGGGGGTTCTGTGGGGCAGAGAGGCATGGGGACAAGGGAGGGATGGTTTGGGGAGTTCTGTGGGGGAGAGATGGGACAAGGGAGGGATGGGTTTGGAGGTTCTGTGGGGGAGAGACATGGGGACAGGGAGGGGGTTAGAAGGCTCTGTGTGGGGAGGGAGGAATGGGGATGGATGGAGGTCCCTTGAAGTCAAGGTGACCTGGAGTGCTTGCATCTCTTGCTGGCCTGATTCCCATGTTCTTGTTTTATGTATACATAAGAACAGCTATATTGGATGTACCTGCACTGGTAACAAACTCTCTGCCAAGTTCTATGGTTGCTTCAGGAGGTAAACGGAACAAGCTGGAAGGAGACATTAATTGCAGTTAGCTTAAAGTGCAAACACCAGAGGTTTGGGATTTGCCAAGTATTTTTATTATAAAAACTTGTTATTTTTAACTCATGGTAAAGCTTAATAGTCGCTTGTCTCTGTGCATATGTTACAGGCCAGGGATCACTTCCCGTTGGTTCCGGGATTTTGTTTTTTTTATGCAAATTCTCCTAATCTTTCTGATTAGTTACCTGAATTTGTCATTTTGCTCTAGTGTAGCTGGAAATGGGTACCAATTCCATAATCAAAAAACCTCCAGTTTACAAGAAGAGTTAAGGCTCATGCACTAAAAAGCATAGAAATTGCAAGTTAAAGCTCCCGCCTTAACTTCCGTACCATGTTAGCAGTAAAGACATTGTACAGTCTCACTTACAACTCCAATCACCCACACTTTGCCTTCGTCTTTCACCCCTAATCCTCTTTGCAGGTTGGGGGCAACACTGAAGCTGGGGACAGGAGGGCGTGAGCTGGCCCCTCACCTGCTCCGTTTCCTCTTTAAGAAAGAGAGAACTTAGAAGTCCGAAAGAGAGAACTTAGAAGTCCTGACTCCCATCCATTCTCCCCCTTTAATCTACTTGGTCCCAGCCCTGTAACAGAGAACTCAGGACTCCTGGCTTCCAGCCTCTCCACCCCACTGTAATCCAGTAGGCTGAACTCCCTTCACAGGCAACTCAATATTCCTGGTTCCAAGCCTGTTCTCCACTCCCCTGCTCTCAACCTTGTAACAGACAACCCAGGAGTCCTTGGTCCAAGTCACCCCTCTAACCCTGTAGCCTACACTCCCCTCACAGAGAACTCAAAAGTACTGGGAAATACAATGTCTGTCTGTATGTGTCATGTGGAACAGAAGTGTGTTTGTGGAATGAAAAAAAACAAAACCAGCAGAGGAAATGGAATAACAAGGAGGGAGGCTTTTGCAAGTCAAAGGATAGGGAGTCAGGTATGGTAAGTGGGTAAAACAATAGGACTGCTACCTCAGATCCGGGGTGGATTGGCCATTGAACCCACCAGGAGGATTCCCGGTGGGCCGGGCTGGGTTGGAGGGCCATTCCCGCTGTCTTTTTTTTTTTAAAAAAATTTCTTTAAAAAAAAATAATTGTTGGGCCCGACCCCTGCTGTCGGGCCAGGTAGGGGGGAGGCCTCACCTGCCTCTCCCTCCTAGGAGCACCGTCGCAGCAGCTGCAGAAGCAGCGGGGA
>QEPC01013438.1:4480570-4513608 GCA_003113815.1 Sphenodon punctatus | reverse complement strand
TATAATGTAGATATTTGAAGTTTGGTATCAATTCTGCCCTTGGTCTTCACTTTGCTAAGCTAAACACAGGGCCTGTGGAATACTAGTGCAGCTGCTGTAGGAATGAAGAAGCCTTACTGTAGGATGCATAGCAAGGGACAGAGTGATTTTGGGTTGGGGGCCATTGAGCACTAAAACGGAGTGATTTGGGGAGCCAGAGCACTGAAATGAGGGCCAGTACCCCCACCAGTGGCAGTCTCCCCCCTGCCAGCCCCCCATAACCTCCCACTCACCCCTGCCAGGCTTCTGAGGATCTGAGTCTGGGGACTCAGCTCTGCTAGGCCCCAAATCTGGTGCACTCTGCCTGACCCAAGCCACGCCCCCTTGGTCTGTTTCTGGCGCCGCCGCCGGCTTTGCCACCGGCACAGGGCCACTAAAACTATATTTTCCCAGGCCACATTGATTTCCCAATCCGCCCCTGCTCAGATATCCCGTCAGTCTTCTGAATTAGTTATTTCTCTCAGAACCTTGTTGTAACTATTTTTAATTCCTCATCATTCCACCCACTAACTTTTAATCCTGCACACTCTTTGTATTTTTCCCTGTCAGTCCAACCATTCCACTTACTGCATCTGGTGCCTTCCTCATCATTTCACACCCTCTTGCCTTCCCTGTGTCCTCCCAAAGATGCAACTGTGGTGTATAATTTCACAATCACTTAATTGGATGTTGGAATGACAATAGTATTTATTTGGAAATTGTCACTGCTGTTGCCTCCATTCCTTCCAATGGCCATTCCATTTTATTAATTTCAGATATACACAACTTAGTTTTAAACATTTGTATATGACTCTACCCAGCTTCACTGTGTTCTGAGAGGGCAGTGGAGACTAGTGGGTAAGAGGAATGGTTGTGAGCCATTAGTCAGCTGTCCCATTCTCCCCAACTGAAATGAAAGGATAGAAGGAAAGGAGGGGGTGTAGGACCAGCTCACGCCCTCCTGTCTCCAGCTTCAGTGTTGCCCCCAACCTGCAAAAAGGAAGAGGGTTGGAGCTGAAAGACTAAGGCAAAGTGTAGGTGCATGGAGTCTAACTTGTGAACGCAATATGCAAGACTGTACAATGTCTTTACTGCTAACATGGTACGGAAGTTAAGGCAGGAGCCTTAACTTGCAATTTCCATGCTTTTTAGTGCATGATTGAATTTGCAAGAGCCTTAACTCCTCTTCTAAACCGGAGGTCTTTTGATTATGGGATATTAAAGTTTTTTGTAAAATACCATGCAGTGGAGAAATTTTGTCCTGCTAGCGCAGTAGAATGCTGAGCAGCATAACCACTATGGTTAGCAGGGCTTAGGGGAGGCTAAAATGGAAGAGCTCCCTTCAGCTTAGAAGGTTGTTGCTTCCTTCAAATAGCAAGGAAGGAGAAGCTGGATTTTTACTGATAGCTCCCTGTTTTATTAAGAATACAACAACTTTGGTTCGGTTTAAGCATTGAAAACTTCCAAAAACCGCTCTCTGATCTCTGCAGCTCACGGCTTGTACAGGAGTCTTCCACTCTACTCCCCACTGTCAGAGCTCTTTTCCTTGTGCAAGACTGGCCATTCTGCTTTATATAAGAACATCCCCCAGTAGGACCCCCTGGCTAGTTCATTCCTTGTACAGGGCTCCCTGACTCGGCTGTGCCCATGTATAGGACTCTCCACCTGACACATGCTGCCCATCCTGCAGCTCTCCCCCAGTACAAAGCTCCCAAAGTCAGTCCTCATCTGTCCAGGGCCATTATTCTGCAGCTCTCTGTCTCTACAAGACGCCCCCTTCGTTACTCCCTCTTGGACAGGGCTCCCTTCTTGCATAACTCTGCTCTCTCTTCAGACCTCCCCCTGTACTGGGTTCCATATTCTGTATACCCAATAAAGCTGCTTCCTGTAAAGTGCTCCCTCTGTTCATGGCTTCCACTGTGGAAACTATTTACAGAGGTGCTGCTCCAACTCTCTCCCCTTAATGTCCCTCCCCCCTTTGTGTATGCTCCCTCTCTCCCTGCTCCGCCATAGTATTTTCCTCACTGGACTGAGGCTTGCTCTTGAGTCCTCCCAGGAGGACTACACTTGCCACTCTGCCCCATAAGGCTGCTTTGCACAGGACTCCACCATCTCCCTGCCCCCCCTCCTGCAGAATTCCCACTGTATCAGCCCAGAGCACCCTTACCCCAGATTCCTTAGTGGGGTTGGGAAAGTCAGATGGAAAAATGGTGAAAGATCAGTTTCATCCTACCTGTCTCCTCCTGTCCCTGTCTCTCTGTCCTCTCCCTGCACCTGGGACCATCCCAGGCAAACTCCAGTGCTCCGGCCCCAGCCATGCTCCTCCAATAGGGTGCCCCATTGGAGCTGCAGCCGAGACATCCAGCATTTTTGGAGGGGGAAAGGCTGTCACTGAAATCCATGCGCTCTGGGGTTCTGGGCGGGTTTAGGGGGCAAGTTCAGTCACCCCAAACGTCACTACGGGATTTTCTAGCTCTGTTGTTTAGCCATCTTGGCGTCCCTGGCCCCCAAGCCGAGGTGCCTGTTGTGCGGAATCAGATCAGAATGACCTTCAGCTCTCTCCCTTCCACAGACCTTGCTCTCCTCTCCCCACCAGATGTGCATTAAACATGGCTGACTAGTCACTCACACTGTCCCCTGGAAGGTGCAGGGGACAGTGGTGCAGGGGACAGTGGTACACACACAGAATGTTCGCAAGCACTCCACACTCAGGATGGTCTCCGTAGGCTAACATTGAATTTTCAAGATGTCCTAACTTAAAAACTGCTAACCGGATTTACAAAAAGTAAACCAGAAGACACCCGCTGGCAGCTTCCTTGAACTTTCTAAAAGGCTTGCATCTTCTCCCAGCCAACACAAAACCCTTTTACCCTGCCGAGATCAAGACGGTCTAACTTTTGAAAAAACAGGCTTCAAAGCGTAGTTTTCAAACTGCGATATCTCCGCTGTTATCTGCCTAAAATAGCTGATATTTGGACAGCTTGAACCGCTTACTCCAGTGATCGTGCACTACAAGTTTCACAATCCTAACTTTAATCATGTCAATTTTATAATGAATAGAATGCTCGGGCTTTGTAATAGAGCGTGCAACACGCCTTAACTGTAGAGTGGATCCTGCCACTCTATAATAGTGCCAACTGAATGATAACGAAAGCTGCTAAGCTCCCCCATTGCCGTTTTACAGTATGAATTAATTTCTCGCCCAAAGGATTTGACCCTGTTCTGTCTCTTTTATCATAGCCTGAAGGTTACTGCAAGCACAAAGGCCACATGTTGACTAATGGCTATTCTACCCTGGCTGACTGTAGCAGCTGGTTTTTACACTGCAGCAGAGCTGTGCAGCATCCAGCATGGTTGGGTTCTTGGGGGAAACCCAATGCTGCATTTATGGTGTGCATTTTAGAATTTCACATAATATTGTTGGGTTTTTCTGTGCTTTCCATGTGTTTGACTGTGGTTGTCTTTGTTGAACAAACTTAAATTTATTAATATGGTTTGCTTTGCTTACTTTGTGTTTGCAGGCAGTGGCACTGCTTCCCTCACCTCCCTCATCTCAGGCATGCAAAGACAACTTTGTGGGTCTAGCTCGAAGTGGGCATGGTTGTGCTGCCGCCTCCTTCCTTAAAATAGTCCCTTTGCCATTTTCCACCCTAATTTGTCATCTTTCTGTTTTAAAGAGGGGAGGGGTTGGTGGAAGGTTGCTTCTCTGTTTTTTCTCTTGAATTTTTGCTGCATTTTAAAATGGTTGTAGACTTTTTGCAGTTTGGTGTAGACGGGATCTGACTTTTCTGCAGGAAGGCCACTAGCCACATCAGATTTACTCTTGGCTATTCTACCCTGCCTAGCTGCCTGTAGCATTGCTTTAGCAGCTTCTGGGTTTTACGCTGCAGCAGAACTGTGCAGTATACATTGATAAGGTCTTGGGAGACAGGTCCCTGGCCTAGTGGGCTTACAATCTATGAAGGACAAGGGAACACAGGGAGAGACAGACACATGCACCTTCCCATTTTCTACAAAAGATTTCTTATGCAAATGGGGTACTAAGGCTATAAATGTCCATTACTAATTTCAAAATTTGGCTTGGCTCTGTCTACCGTTGGCTTGGCTCCGCCTACCATTGGCCTTGCCCACAGTTTGGCTGGTCCTGCCCACTTCTAGCCCCACCAGCCTTAGAACCCACAGGGAAGGGAGTTACGAAAACATGTGAAATACAGGCAAAGGACTGCCCATTTTTTAGGCTGGATGCGCTAAATGTGATTGGGGGCAGCGCAGACTGAACAGACTCCAGCAGGCTATTTTCTTGTTTGATTCTACCTTGACAGACAGTCAGGGAAGGCCACCCATTGAGACCTTCCCTGACTGTCTGTCAAGGTACAACACAAATCAAGCTGAGTCAGCCAATTGATGTTTACCCTAATCCAAGAAGGGTTGGATGAATTTTACTTTCTGTATCAACTATTCATCATGGCAGAACTGGTAACTGACGCATCTGAATTTCTTCACCTTTTTGTTCATATTTTTAATCTTGACATTGAATGTTGCATTAATCGACAGTTGTCAGCATTTCATTTTGTCTACTACTCCTAGAAAGGAGCTTTTAAAATGCTTGATAACTTAGAATAGAATTCAACATAGAAAACACTTTCCTTGCACAATAGAACCATTGAAAGATTTAATTATTGTTTTATGTTGTAAAAGCAAGTGGAAAGGTTTTTCAGCACATCCTGTATGCTTTAATTTTGAGTTTAGTTGGTATTTTAGTTTTGTCATCTAACATCTTGACATGTCATGTCTCAGAGCAGAAACATCCATTTAGGTTTGTGTATTTTTATTGCCTGCTTATATTAGAGTAGTACTATGGAAATAAATCAATATTCAAACCAAGGTACATTTGGGGTTTTAAAAAAAGTTTTACCTCCATAAACCTCAGTCCGTACATCATTAAGAGTAGTTTTCTGATTGATAACAGTGGATAAATCCTGACTCCATTGAAATCTGTGCTAAAACTCCCTCTGATTCATTGGGGCCAAGGTGGTGCTGGCTTTGTTGGAAACTCATTATGTATTTCAACATCTGGTGGCACTCGCTTTTGACCTTTTTAAGGAATAACTGAATTTTGAAAGGTCAAGCTGTAATTTTTGCATCATTCTGTGGCAATAAGTTTTGGCTTTGCTGTTTAGAGGAAATGGAAGTTTAGATATTTTTAGGCTCATACGAAAAATTTTTATTTATGGATAGGGTTTGTAACTCTTAGCAAAGTAAGTAGTCAAGGAAAACCTTTCATTAGTGTTTTGCACTTAGAAATTTTTAAGGACTTTGAAAATTTGTCCTTTATTTATTTATTTATTTATATTTATTGGCCGCCCCCTCATGCCTACGGCATCTCGGGGCGGCTCACAACAGTTAAAACAACAATAAAATACATAAAAGCAACAATATGAATAATTAAAACTACACACACACACCCAAACGTTCCCCTCCCTCCCACCTTCCCCTCCAAAGCCCTGGGCGAAGAGCCAAGTCTTACAGACACGTCGAAAGGACAACAGGCCCGGGGCCAGGCAAGCCTCCTCCAGGAGGGAATTCCATAACCGCGACCCGGCCACCAAGAACACCCTCTCCATTGTGGCCCCCCATCTTACACGCGGGACCTCCAGAAAGGTGCCCCTGGTGGACCGAAGGGATCGCCCTGAGGCGCGTAGGGCGAGGCGGTCCCCGAGATATGAGGGACCCAGACCGTGCAGGGCTTTGTAAATCGATACTAACACCTTGAATCTGGCTTGGTACACTATAGGCAGCCAGTGCGGAGCGCGGAGCACCGGTGTTATGTGCTCACGCCACCCCGTACCCGTGAGGAGGCGGGCCACCACATTCTACACTAGCTGCAGCCTCTGAACCAGAAACCAGGGAAGCCCCACGTAGAGCGTATTGCAGTAGTCTAGCCTCCAGGTGATGAAGGCATGGATGAGAGTGGCCAGATCGGGCCTGGAGAGGTAAGGTCAAAGCCTCCGTACCAGATACAGCTGGCAAAAGGCAGCTTTAGCTACCGCCTCCACCTGCCGATCCAGACGGAGGCCCGAATCCCAAACCACCCCCAGACTCCGAACCTGAAGAGCAACAGGCGGGCGAACCCCTCCTGTCAGGGGGGCCAGCACCTCCCCCGCCCTTCCCACCACCATCACCTCCATCTTATCGGGATTGCGCTTCAGCCTGCTCTGCCGCATCCAATCTGCCACGGCCTCCAAACATTGGGAAAGTAATGAGACAGCAGGACCTGGGTCAGTTGAAAACGAGATGTACAGCTGAGTATCATCAGCATATTGGTGACCATGCACCCCGAACCCTATCACGATCTCCCCCAGGGGCTGCATATACACATTAAACAGTGGAGACAGAATGGAACGCTGCAGGTCAAAGCCCGGGGGCTAGATGTTTCAGCCCCCAGCACCACTCGCTGGCTTCTACCCGAGAGGAATGAGCGGAACCATCCAAGGACAGTCCCGTCCAGACCCAAGTCTCGCAGCCGTCTCAACAGCAGTCCATGGTCCACGGTAACAAAAGCAGCCGAGAGATCTAGCAGGATCAAAAAGATCGAACATCCTGCATCCATCTCCTGGTGGAGATCATCCACCAAGGCCACCAACGCCATCTCAGTACCATAGCCAGGGCAGAACCCAAATTGAAAGGGGTCAAGGAAACCAATGTTGTCCAAATGTGCCTCGAGCTGCAGTGCCACTGCCCGTTCAATAACCTTCCCTAAAAAGGGAAGATTAGAGACGGGGCTGTAGCTGGCAAGTGCGTCAGCATGCAAAGATGGCTTCTTCAGCAGGGGGCGCACCACAGTCCCCCCTGCCGAAGGGACGCGTTCACTACCCTCGCCAGCACCATCCCCAAGGTCTCCCTGGAGACTTTCACCAACCAGGACAGGCACGGATCTAATTCACAACTTGTGACTCTTAACAAACCCCAGGACATTCACCGCATCGTCCGGCGTCACTTCCTGAAACTCATCCCAGAAAGATCGACCAGACGGGGCCTCCATAACCTCGTGCCCCTTGTTTACTGCTTCCAATCCAGTGTCAAAGTTACTCTGGATCGGAGCGATCTTGTCTGCAAAGTAGGTGACAAACTCCTCACATCAGGCCTGGGACAAGTCCTCGTCCAGGCGGAGGGCGGCCGGACTGACCAGCCCCTGAACCACCCAGAACAGCTCTGCTGGACGTGGCTTCGTGGACGCTATGAGGGTAGCAAAGAACTCCTTCTTTGCCGTCCTCACAGTCTCAACATAGGACCGCAAGTGGGTCCTATGGAGAAGTCGATCAGATTCAGAGCGAGTCCGACGCCAGCATCGCTCTAGTCTCCTACCTACCTGTTTCATACATCGCAGCCCCTCAGTAAACTGAGGGGCCCTGTGGTGACGAGATGGAGGCAGTAGACGTATCGGAGCCACCCTGTCAATGGCTTCCCCCAGCAAGATGTTCCAGTGCTGTGCCAGCTCATCCGCCCGAGTGACTGTCAGGGTCCAGGGTTATCTCCCTCAGAGTCTCCTGGAACCACTGCGGTTCCATCAGCCTCCGAGGGCGGACCATCCTAACTGGTCCATCCCCCTTCTGGAGCGGGTGCGCTGAGAGGCTGGCCTGTAGGAGATAATGGTCCATCCATGACAAGGGCGTGACCCTCACATCCCCCAGTAACGGATCACCCACCTCAAGGCCAGAGCTGAACACCAGGTCTAGGGTATGCCCCCCCACATGGGTCGGGCAGTTGACCACCTGGGACAAGTCTATGGATGCCATGGCGGCCATGAACTATGCTCCGCTCCTACAAAGCCGGCGTCGGCATGGGCGTTGAAGTCCCCCAGGACCAAAGTCCTAATTGAGGACGATCCCATGCACCTCGCATGCATGCACGTGTGTGCAAACCACACACATCTCTATAGGGATTGCATTGTGCCATGCAGATCCCATGCGGGACTTGCGCGAATCTCACATGAATCCCACGCAGATTCCGCTTGGGATTGTAGCCATTGTGAATGTACAAGTCAGTTTGCATCTTTTTAAAGAAAAAGTTGATAGATATATATATTCCTCTGTGTAATTATGTTATTTGTGCAATTATGATTTTATTGTTTTTCAGCTTGTTACCAAATTTACCTCTGCGTGGAGATCAGGAAACCACTTTATCATGCATAACATTAGTTTATAGGAGATGTTGGAACTGTGTATAAAAAAAATGTTTTTAAGATTATTTTGCCTGATTATTCTAGCTACTAAAATGTTTTGTTTATAGTTCTAAACCTCATCCTTTGATAAGGGAAGTGAGTTTAACTGTCTTGCTAATAAGACGTTACTTTTTCTGTAGAATAGCAAAGACCTTGCTAACACCGTCAATTTTGAAGCAGTACAATGTACTCAATTGATTCTGGTCTAATGCTGTACAGTAGGGGTGGGGAACCTTTTCCCTCCCAGGGGCCACTTTGAAAATTAGTATAATAAGCTCTCATGTAAACATTGGGTGTGGTTTAAGGGGTGCATTCCAGAAGAGGAGGGTCCAGATCATGGCTCTGTCCCCTATCCTTGTGTGCATCATTGCTTCATCTTTGCTCCCTTACCTGAGTTCAGCCTTTCAGTGCTTGGAACTGGATCAAACGGCCAGATTCAGGAACTGGAAGGGGCCAAATTAAAAACTAGTCACAGGCCTAATTTGGCCCCCAGGTTTGAGACCTCCAACCTCTATTGTACAGCTTAACTAATCACAAGGATCCCCTTGGTTTACATGATTGAAGGTTACAGCAGCATAACGGAAAGCTGATGTTCATAATTTTATATTTAACTTGTGCATCACTCTAATGCACCAAATATTTTTGTCAATCCTGAGTGAACAGTATAACAAGGATTTGATATACAAAAGCAGTACAGGCAAGAAACTGACCTTCATTTCCTGGTCCCAGTCATGTGATTTTAATCCAGGGCTCCAAAAACAGATATATCTGATACAAAAGAGGGGTTCATATCCCCTGTATTCAAAAGACACTACTTTCCCTTTAAAAAATAAATGTAATAATGAAGTGTAAATTAAACATACCAATGAAGAATGGTAACACATACAACAGATTAACAAATGATACAATTGAATCTTTGAGAGAATTACTTTATAGCCTCTCAAGACCTGCTTCTGGAGCGGCCTGAGGTACTGAAGTGGGGCAGCCGTCTTTAGCTAGTTTGCTTCCTTTTTTCCTACAAATTGTTCTTGGCGAACTGGATGGGCATATGTCAGTGCTGATTGTAGTTGGTGTTTCTCACTGTTTAACAGCATCTAGAATGCTTATTTTGTCTTCGACTTTCTTAGCTGTCTTCTGATCCTCCTGTAGGATTAAGTTTTGCGCATGATAGATTACTTTGTGTAGCGCAGCAATACAGTTTTTAGAATAGTAGGACTGGAAGGAAACCCCTTGGATTATGTAGGTCCACCCTTTGATATTAAGCAAGATCACTGTATCTACGCCATCCCTGAGCGATGTTTAGCCTATTTTGCCTGCAGTGATAGGTTTGCTACTTTGTGGAAAGTTACTTGTATTTGGCATAACTTGGGAACTGCTAATTTGGGGGGGAGATCCAAAGTTTGGGATCTGGGAGGTTCAGTCTTGTCCGGTTACTTGAATTAACTTCAATTATTCTCACCTGCAGATACAGAGAATGTGCCTGGAGTGATGCAGACAGCCAGTTATGAATTAGATTCTTGCCCGTCCTGTTTGGTAAAAGCTAGGCAGGAGACACTGAGGCCATTGCTGGTGTTGTAAAAGCCTCATTTCAGGAGGATAGGGTGCTGGACAGACTGCTTCAAAACTGCCGTTGTCCAACTCCTGTTCAAGAAACCACTTGAAATAAACTCCACTGCCAGATATCACTTTTGTCTCTAATCTTCCTTTTTAGGTGAGGTTATTGAACAAGTGATTGCCTTGCAGCTTCAGACACACATGGATGCAATCTGATTCCTGGACCTTTTTTGGTCAGGATTTCACCCTGGGCATTTTAGGGAGACTGCGCTTGGGGCCTTGGTTGACCATCTACATTGGAAATAGATGGGGTAAATCTTGCTGATTTTGCTAGATCTTTCAGTAGCTTTTCATACAGCTGATCATGGGGTCTGGGTATAGTTGACAGAACTGCATGACCTTGCAGAAGTTTGTGGGCCTGCTCTTGAGTGGTTCCGTTCACTCCTGTTAGCATGGTTCCAGAGGATGAAAATGGGCAGACACTTCATTGTTCCCTTGGGATCTCTCCTGTGAAGACACTCAGGGTTCCATCTTATCTCTCCTCTAGCTCAATATGTGGTAGTAGCAGTAGTAGTATTTTATTGTATTAGCAATCTCTGCTATAAACATAGTATTAAAACCACAAATCTCAATATGTGTCTAAGGCCCCTGGGCAAGGTCATACAGAGATTTGAAGTGAAGTGCCATCAATATGCTAGTGACGCCCAACTCTGCCTCTTTTTCATCCAACTCAGGTTCTGCTGTCTCGATGCTTACCCAGTTGCCCGTCTTCCCAAGGGATTATATTTGGTTTTAGTTACGTATTCGTGAATATATTGTTGTGTTTTGCAGTCTGTCCTGAACCTTAAGGAAAAAGCAGGATAAAAATGTAACTAAATATTTTTAAAGTCTTTCAGTGATGAAATAAATGCTTACTAGCTAGGGCTTGTTGCCATTAGTTGGGGTTGGCAAGGGATAGGTCCTGGCTACTGTTAGTTGGGAGTGGTTGGCAGGGTCACACCTCCATGAACTGTACTTGTACTGCTCTCGAGTTATTTGTAGCTGACCACCATTGGAGACGTGATGCTGGGATCAGCTAACTATGGTCTGACCCAGTTGTGGCACTTCTTATGAGGCTTCCACAAGCTCCTCTGGCCTAACTTGCGTCTGTAGTTCCACTGCCTAACTTGCGTCTGTAGTTAGAAACTTCTTCCTCATTTAAGCCCATTACTGCTAGATTTTCAGTGGTCAGAGAACAACGGGGCACCATTTTGTTTATAGCAGTCTTACTTATTTAAAAACGTTGGCCCTTTTCACACAAGATGCCCCCCCCCTCACGTGGGTGACTGGCAAGGGGGACATCCATGTGATCGGTGGAGATGGGTGGGGGTACATGTGTGTTCCCGCACTCCACCCATCTCCACTCAGGCATTGGGGAAAACGGAGGTGCTACCATGCGTGGAGGTGGGTGGGCGTCCATGTAACGGGCCGTCCACGCACCGCACACCCACCGCTGCCTCCACCCATCCCCCATGGACAACACGTCCTCCCCAGTCTGTTTAAAAAGGGCCTTAGAATCATGGCCCTCTTTTTTTGGGATAGGCTAAAGATTCCCAGTTCCCAGAGCTCTCCTCTCATAGGTCTTTCCTTCCTATCTTTGTTGCTCTCCTCTAAAACCTCTCCAGATAATCGATGAGGCACTTGCTAGGGATGTGCAACTGGTCCAGTAGCAAATGTACGATGGATGTTCTACAGATTTCATCTACAACAATATCGGGTGAAGGTTACTGGGAATCCCCTATGCCTCCAGTGGTTCTGCATTGGGCTTTCTGTGTGTTTGGATCAAAGAATTGCTGACAGATGCTTGTCCCTCTTAAGTTTTTAAAACCTCCAAGGAAGGAGATTATTGCTACAAATATTAATGCATTTGGTAAATTACCCCCATCTCCTCAGGTCCTTTTGGGGTGAATTGTATTATTATTGTTGTCATAACTTCTAATAACTTCCATAGCATTTAAATCTGCTAGAATAATCGAACAGTACATTTTTGTATAGAAAAAGTGGTAGCAATAATTGCTTTAAAGCAAATTTACATTAACCAATTGTATTGGGATGTGAAAAGAGGTGTTAAGGAACTGCAACCTACCTGTCATAATTGATACTTCAGGAAGCATTGTGCAAAAATTTAAACCTTTGCATTTCTTTCAGATTTTATTTTCAATGTAGCTTAGATTTTGGTTTTGCTATTTAAGGTGTGGTGTTAGTTTTTGTTTGTTAATGTTAGTAGGTGTGCAATATTGTATCTTTTGAGAACTTGTCTCCACAGCTCAGGAACATTCCCTAGGTCAGGCAGATTGTCACCTCTGATTGCGATCAGCACAAATGAAAGCATCTACTAGTCTGAGAGAAAAAAATATATTGTAAAAACAGGTTTGTGGGGATAGCAGTACTAGAAGTAAAGGGGAAATGCCTGATGTTGTAGAATGTATACATCTTTCAACAGACCAAACTTGAAAGGACTAGTCCCTGAAGATAAATGTAGAGAAGAAACCAAAGAATTGTCTGGGTTTTTCTTCTTTTAAAGCGAAAGAAAGAGAAGGAAAAAAAAAAAAAAAAAGTGCAAGCTAAACTTGCATTTTAAAAATGGCCTATCTTGCCTGCTTGAGTATATTGTACTGCTTTACATGCAAGGTGATGCATATAAAAAGTCTTTCTTTGAAATTTCTCATGCACTTTTCAGTTTCTTTACACTATGGGAGGAAATGATGGTTTATATCATGAGAACCTTGTTTAAGGGAAAACTTGGTGCTGTCTTAATAGATGCACAACTGTTCAGCTACAATATTAACATGGACTTGTTTGCTTCTGATATGTAGCTAAAGGAAGCAATTTATAGACGGTCAACACAAGTACTGGCATGCATTCAGCTTAGATTCAAAACCTCTACTAAATTGTAAATATATCTCTGAGTATCTGGTTACGTTTTGTAAATGGAAGAGCTATGCTAAATTGCTGGCAGGGAGATGGAGGTTTTTTAAAATCTGACCACAGATCAGGTAGATTACATAAATGTATCCTAGGGGTGCATTTTAAAAAAAATAAATAAACTTTGTATCCTCGTCTTCTCCTAAGGCTCAGGGTGGGTAACAACATAACTCAAAGTACATAACATAAAAGAATCCCCTGTCTCCTGCCAGCCAAACTGTTGGCTAAAAAGAAAAATCTTGCGTTGCCTCCAAAAAATGTTCAGGCTTTGCTGAACCTTCTGGGGAACGGAGTTCCACAACACTGGGGCAGCCACTGAGCACCCCTCCCTGCATACACTTGCTGTCTGGGCCTGATGGACAGATGGCTCTTGCAAGAGGGCTGACTTGACTCATTAAATAAATATATGCTTGTCACCACTTTATTGGGGTACTAATAATAGTCATGAGAAAATTCTGGGCACAGTTCTTCCCAGTGCTATTTGTTTGCTTGGGCTGCCCCTCCTTTTAACTCCAGAAAGAGTGTGGTTGCCATTTTGCTCCCAAGTGACAAAGAGATAAAGTGGTTCAAATGATATCTTTTATTGGACCAACTGTTGTTGGTGGAAATAAGCAAGCGTTGGGGCACACAGGGCTACATGCCTGAGGAAGCTTGCTTATTTCCAACAACAGTTGGTTCAGTAAAAGATATCATTTGAAACACTTTGTCTCTTTTAACTGGAATGAATTATTTTCAACCAATGGAGAGAGATACCCTTTAGAGTGAGCATCTTAACTTAGAAATTGCAGGTGATGCACCAGCTTATTAGGCAGTTTGTGCAGTGAGAGAAATACAAGCTGTGTTGCCCCTTATGAGGATTGGGGGCGGGGCAGGGAGACAAAATTCAGTAGGAAGGAGCCTACACAAAGAATGCACAACTGACTCATTTTTTCAAATGATGCAGTAAATATTTACTCCTAATATGATGGGACTTTTTCTTGTGCATGTCATAAACTATTACACTATAATTGTTACAAAGGTCGTCTCACCGTTAAATAAGTTAGATGCTTATTTGTGGGTATTTTAAATCTCCCAAGGTGTCCCAAAATTAAAATTGTATATGAAAATATGGCTTTTAAAAAAGCTTAATTGGAACATTCAAACTGTAATGTGAGGCAGAGGTGGGGAGAGTAAGTCAAATTGTCCTGTTCTCCACCCCAGATGTACATGCCTGAATGTAAATAAACTGAATGGTAGTAAATGTCATACTAAATAAAGAATTATTTAAAGTTGAATGGCTATTGGATTGGTAGTCTTAGCTTAATTGTGTCTCAAGTTGCAGAACAATGCTTGACAGAACTGTTTCTCCTTCACTGATGAAAGGTTCTATTGTGAAAGAGAAGAGAAGACATCGATCTCATAAGTTCTTGTGTCTCAGAGTTGGAAAACCTATGAGGAAAACATTTGTATCACAAGCCAGCGCATCAATGCAGCAGTATGCACAGAGAGATAAGAAACATGAGTATTGGTTTGCTGTTCCACAAGAGAGGTAAGATGATTATACTGTTGGGTTAATATTTTCACCCACATTTGTATAATAGCCATATTTGTTTCTGTACTCTCCAGAATTTTGTCAGTAATTATGGCTCTCTTGTAACTCCACAAGAACTAATTACACCTTTCTTCCAGATGCACCTAAGAGACCCAGGTGCAGCAGAACAGTGTAGTTTTTCTGCACAGCATCAGATCAGAAAATGGGGGCCATTTGCTCTTTTGGGATCCGATCTGCTGCACATAAGATCTCATCTGCTTACTTTCTTTATTACATTTTAATGGCCACAGAAAAGCATTAACACAAATTAATGAAAATAATGTTTTCATACTCATTTAGGTTTAACAGCAATATATGCCATCATTAATTTCATATAATGATGTATGCTGTTGGGAAAATCTTTTAAGATTAGACTAGTGTGTGAAAAGTAAAATTGACCATTGAGGTCAGTCTATTTTGGATGTCCTCAAGTGGCGCACACATCATTTTTCACGTGTTTCTAGTTTTGTAATTCAGAAACTAGTAAAGTGTTATGGAGGAGTCTGTGTGTGCATGCAAAATCCTTGTGGCGAGTAGGCAACACCTAAAATGTCAGTGACTCGTGTTTTGTTTTATGTGCTGTTGCTTGATTCCCTCTCCTACCCAATCTCCCGGCAGGAGAGAACATCTCTATGCCTTCTTTGTTCAGTGGAGTCCAGAAACGTATGCAGAAGATACTGGAGAAGCTATTAGAGAACCTGGATTTATAGTGGTAAAGAAGATTGAAGAATCGGAAATCAGTGAAGATTCTACTAATGAAGCTGCTGGTAAAGAGTGGGAGGTAAGGAGGAGCATCCTCAAAGAACACTTCTTAATTGCTTTATATACTGAATGCAGAGAGCAACATATGATAGTGTTGTAATTTTTTTCACAATTATCCTCCAGTTGTTTACTTGTTAAATGTCTTTCATTCTAATGCTTTCCTCTGACCAAGTTGGTTCAGGCAACATTTCACCTATTGCAACTCCTTCCTCTTTGTATTCAGATCAGTACTTTAGATGGTGTAGACAGAAGGCTCAGAGACTAGAAAGAGGTGTTGGCAAGTTTAAAAAGTTGATGCCTTCGGCTCCTATTAATTCTCTCCAGTGGATCCATGTGTACATTCCCTTAATTAGATGAGAGGTTTATTCATCAACATTCAAAACTTTGCATCTGCAGAAGGTAGAATG
Organism: Sphenodon punctatus; assembly: GCA_003113815.1. Lineage (NCBI taxonomy): Eukaryota > Metazoa > Chordata > Lepidosauria > Sphenodontia > Sphenodontidae > Sphenodon > Sphenodon punctatus. Next base: position 4,498,112 of record QEPC01013438.1, on the reverse strand, counting down.
CTTGCACTTTAAGACAAGATCTCAAAGTGAAGGTGGCTTGCACTTTGCAGTGGTGGTTGAAGATTGGGATGTTAATAAACTTGAGCCTTAAAAATCTGTAAACCTATTTTCTGAACAGACTAGGGAAATGTACCATATTTAAATGTAATATGTTGTTCTCTGGACTAAATTTTAATACTAAAAGTACAGTAGTAGTTAGAATGAACATGCTGGTTTGTAATAACCTCATTACCCTTTCTGTATATGCTTACACATTGCATACTGTTATCCAGATGTGCGTGTGTTAAATGTTGATGTGGGAAAGAAAATATTGTGCATCTGTGTGGCCAGTAATTTTGTCTAAAGTTGTGCTTCATAGCACAATTGTCCATATTCTAGTGGCTGTGCTGAGGCAATCTTGTATAGTAGATGAACCCATCGGTGTGTGTTTGAACTTGAGTCTGTGACCACTACAGTCTGTCATTGCTGTTGGACTTGCATCAGGATCTGCTGTATTTATTATAATATCTGCAATGGCAAAAAGCATTCTTGATTGGTTTATTTACTCAGTGCTTGTTGTAGTGTTCTTTTACTTATAAATAAATAAATCTCTGGATCTTTAAAAAAAAAAAAATGTTCACATAGGGCTAAATATGGGAAATGGTTCTCTATTCTAGGTAACTTTTGTAATCCTGGTGTCTTTAAACAGCTGAAAATAGAGACTATAAATTGTTGCCTTAGAGTTCTGTAGCTGCATCATTAGATATGGTGTTCTAAAATTTCAAAACAACTTAAATTTAAATTCGGCTGCATAATTACTCTTTCTTATAGACTTCCATATTTTACTATTGCTACTCTCAGGAATGTAACCTAATTTTCCATCCACACACACTGCAAATTCAGGCCTGTTTTAAAAAGAACAAAAAAGGGGCCATGATATTGCAGGTGCTGCCAAAATTTGGTATTGGCAATAAATTGCTGGGGATGGAGGAGGTAGGTATAAATAATTCTCTTGCAATGTCTCGTATCAAAAATGGAGATGCAACTTTGCTGATTCATATTTTTCATTAATTGTTAAGACATTTAACGGTACTTGAGTCTGTACAATCATGTGTTGGAGTATATAGCTCATTAAATAAAGCTTGTATCGCCATTCTAGTACTTCGGAGACCTAGTTATGAGACACGAAGCCTTGTGAAGTGAGATCACAATTTAAACATAGAACTGGTTATACTTGGCAGTAGTTAGCGTTTTCGCGATGAGGGTTGCGAAGAAAGACCTTGAGGGTGAAGACAAAGTAGCTTGAATGATATCTTTCATTGGACCAACTATTGTTGGTAGAAATGTGCAAGCTTTCAGAACTGAAGGTTTGAGCAAAGTACAGTAGCTATATATTATGTCACCTCTCATGTCTCCCTGATATATCACACGCCTTCCCTAACCTTTTTCTCCCCCTCACCTCTTCTGTTACATGATACATAGCCAGGGTACTTTGCTCAAATCTAGTCCATCCACCTCTCACTGAGGTAGGATTAATTAGACCCTAGCAATCCTAACAAAGATTTTTAGAAATTTCCAAACTGATTAGGCAGTGGTAGGAGCTCCACAGTTTCCCTTGGTAACTTGTTCTGATGCCCACCTTTGGAAAATACTAACCAACATTCTATGTAGTAATTAATCTAACTTGCTCTTTTTAAATCTTTAAACCATTGTCTCGTCTTGCCCTCATTGGTCACACACACTACAATTCGAGACACCATAAATGACTTTTTCTTGGTGCAACAAGTCCTAGAGCCCATAAGGGGAGAGGTGACTGCATTTAGTCCTAAGTGAAGAGCAGGATATGGTCAACGGTGTAAGCTGAGCTACTCAGCAATAGTGTCCATAATATAACATGTTTTTAAGAGACATGGCCACTACTTAAGAACATCATATTAAATGTATACCACAAATAAAAAAAGGTAGTAAGAGGTCTAAACAAATGTTAGCATGGCTAAATGGAAGAGTTTTGGAGGCTGTTAAAGTCAAAAAGGCGCTTTTTATAAAAATGGAAAGCAATGTAAAATTATAAGGCAGCAGGCTGAGGGGCGATGTGAGGAGTGACTCAATAACGGTGCAAAATCAAATAATAAGCCGTTTTTAAAGTACATCAGAAGCAGGAAGCCTTGTAATCTGTCACCCCACTAATTTATCATGAGTCAGAGGGGCACTCTCAAGGAACACAAGGTCATTGCAAAAACATCAAATTCTTTTCATCCATCTTAACTGCAGAGGATGGTGGAGGAGGGAGGGCATACCCACAACAGAACTATTCTTTTTAAGCAATAAATCTGAAGAACTGTCACAAGTGGATGTGGCACTAAAAAGGGTTTTAGAGCAGATTGGTAAAATAAACATTAACAAGTCATCTTTTTCAAGTGGTATTCAAGCAAGAATTCCTGAAGGAATTTTAATATGAAACTGCACAACTATCAATATGTAACCTTTTGCTGAATTCAAGCTTTACCTGAAGGTAGTAAATGTAATTTTTAAAAAAGTTACCAGAAGTGATCTTGGAGATTATAGACGCTGCAATGAACATGATGTCAATACTTGGCAAACTGGTAGAGGCCATTGTTTAAGCACTAGAATTATTAGGCCTATAGACAAATGAGACAAGATAAGGAAGGGTCAGCATGGTTTTTGTAAAAGAAAGTCATGCCTTACCAATCATAGGTTCACCTAAGCCCTAGTTTGAATGTCTTCTGGAGGTAGCTCAAGACCTTTTTATTCATCCAGGCATTTAATGGGAAGGGGTGAGGAGGTTGTTTTTCGTTTTTGCGTGTGTTTAACTTTTAGGGGCCCGCAGAGGGGCGTTCTTGGTTGCTGCCCCTATGTTATGGAATTCCCTTCCAACGGAGATCTGTCAGAGCCTGAGCACTTTCAAGAGGCGGTATAAAACCTTTATCTTTTTAGCAAAGCATTTGGCAGGTGGAATTAGGGGTGAAGTTGGGTTTTTAATAAGGTTTTTAAATGGAGCTTTATTGTTTTTCTTTGATGTGTTCATTCATAAGCCCCTGAGCCTTAGGGGAAGCGTGGGGTAGACATTTTTTATAAATAAAAACTAAACTCTAAACAAAACTTTGGCTTCTCTAACTATAAAGTTCCGTTTATTCATTTATTTGGACTGAGCATTCTTTCTAACAATTATCTGTATGTTAGTGCTGAACTTCTTAGAGAAGAACTTTGTGTGTGTGTTCTGACACAGAAGCGTTTTTAAAAAAATGCTGCACAAGAACCTTTCTAAACTTGATAGTATCCTTTGAAAAGGTAAATATGCTTTAATCCTGTGATGTGTTCCATTACCTCTGTATACAGGCAATCAAACTAAATAATCATTCTGTTTCCTTTTTAATTTAAAAGAAACGACCTGCTAATTTCACCAGACCATTCTAGTATTTTAAGAAGAGGTAAATAACTGTTCCTAGTTTATTTCATGCTCAACATTCATAATCTTATACGCCTCTGTAAGAGCAGTTTCCAAACTAGGAGGGTGTGACCCCAAGTGGGGCCACAACCACATTCCTAACAAGACTGAATCTGCACATGTTCTCTATTTTCGTTACAGCCAGCTTGGACTAAAATAATAGCTAGAACAGTCATTAAAATTGAGGTTGTTTTGTCTCTATCTTTTGCGCAGAATGCTATCCTATCGAGACCTGTGCAATTCTAGGTCAGTTTTTACAGCATGTTGCGTTTATCCCTTAAGTGTAAGCTAAAATGTTAATTGTGCCACTAGCAAAAATCCTGTTACTCACCCCACTTCCCCAAACAGTGGGAAGTTCCGGGGCAGCCTTGCTGGGTCCCTTCCACAGGGGAGAGAAACTGGAGACTTACTGTGTGGTATGGAGTCCAATTATTTACAAATGTACAAGTTGTGGGGACTGGCTCGAGGTTGGTACTGAATTCAGCACCAAATCCTGTGGTGCTGAATGCTCCAGGTTCAGCACCACAGGGGCTCCCTACAAGGGCTGTGTGTCTGTAGCCTTTTCCCCCAAACTCATAACATTCAACCTCCAGCCAGGCTGCAGCATTCTACTCTGGCTCCAAAGTTAAAAGCTGTCCTGCCCAGTCCTTGGCCCCGCCTGCCCATTACCATTGTGATAAGACAAGCGGCTGGCAGGCAAGCTCATTCCCTGGGGGCAGATCCATAACACCATCCCCTCCCTGCCTGCCATCCTCTCCTGATGAAGTCCATTGCCCAGGGCATACCTGTTCCCCAAACACCTGTGGTAAAGCATTTCGGGAAAGAAAGAAACACCTACAAATATGAGCATAATGAGGAGAGAAGGGTAGCTAGGTCATTATTTATGTATTTACAAAAGGTGACCCTCTTTTCCCCATATGAAGCATTCCAGGCCCTTTGTCAAATTAACAAACTCTCCAAACCAGTTATTCAAACAAGGCTCTCTAATTCCCTACAGTTTTTCACCACTCCAGCCTAAAGGCTTTCTTTGCCTAAAGGCTTAACGAACCTGGGAGTTATTCAGAGTTGGTCCAATTGAACCTGCTTAAATGGGCACCAACACTGTCACTCCATCCCCAACCTTACCACCCAAGGCTTCATGCATATTTCCTGGGTATTAACAAAACAAATATCCCCTTACCTACACCCTTAGGCAGTCTCCACAAGCTGACTTTGATTTCTCGTCAGGATCTAGTTGGATCCATACAGTATAGTTTCTTAACAATAATCAATATTTCCTAATACAGTAAACATCCCCATATAGTACTATTCCCACACTGCAAGCACTTGCCTCAGTGTTCAATATGAATGGGGTTTCAAAATAAAGACCAGAGAATCTACAAGTGCGCCTTTTAACTGTCAACATCAGGTAACACTCGGTGATATCCCAACCCTTTTCCAAAGTCCACAGGCAATCTTCACAGCCTCCAGTAGCATCTTGCAACTTCTCAGCACAGTTTTCACTTCAAAGTCCAAGTACCATTCTTTATCAATGAACTGGCTCTTCATCACAGTCTCCTGCACCTCCTCACTGGCATCAGAATCAGTGAAGCACATCAGCCTCCTCAGGGCTTTGGCCCACTCCAGGAGGTACACTACTCCAAACTGCGGACCCATAGCTCTTGCAAAGTCTACATGACATGATCCCTTATCAGGGGGTACGCTTTGCAGCAACATTTGGGCTGATTAATACAGGCCAGTAGCCAGGAATGTCCCTTTCTTTCCACCTCCCAAGTAACTGACATGGAAAGTTCCCAGCTGGGCCAAGCCAGCTTCCTAGGCAACTTCTCCACAAGTCAGCTTCTGTACAAACACAGTGGACCTCAGGATTAGTCCAGCTGGGGGTGCCTGATCCCTCCAGGATACTCCTTTCTAGTTCAGGCTTCTCCTGAAAACTCTTTACAATGCAGCCTTCAGGTTCTCCTGCTCTCCACTGTTGAAGAGCTCCGAGGCAGCCATAGCCTCCTGGATTTCAGCTGCTTGCTGAAGTGCCTCTGTTTGCATGGCACATGTGTGACTAGTTACCACCTCCAACTAGTTACCAGTTCCAACTGGATGCTCTATGGCTGGTCAGCTGCTTGGACCCAGCAAGGCTATTGTTTCCTCACAAGAAGCTTCCACAATCTCCTTGAGCTCCTGGGTTGTCTGTTGCCAAGATGCTTCCATGCTCGCTTCAAACTGCTGCTGAGACTCCATGCTCTCCTTGAGCTCTGCAATTAGTGGTACTGTCCGCTCCATCCTGATTTGACTGGAACACGGGCTCACCGTTTTCTCTCTGAGGGACACACGATCCCACTCCTGACACAGTGTTGCTTGTCCCACTTCCCAGAGTGGTGGTAAGTTCCAGGGGCAGTCCTGCTAGGTTGGTGTCCCTTCAGCAGGAGAGAGAAACTGGAGACTTAGTGTGTGGTATAAGAGTCCATTTATTTACAAATGTACAAGTGGAGAGAAATGTCTAGGGATCAGCTGGCAGCTCATACAGTCAGGCAATACTTTGAACCCAGTCATTTAATGTTTTGCATCCTTAATCTTCAGGCCAGAGTTCAGAAGGCAGTTTGGCAGGTCACACACAATTGGTATTGAATAGGGGTGGTGATCTGCCATTTTGGCCAAACTGGTAGTTAAAATCCTATAAGTTTGGTGAAATGATTATTATTGGTTGCTGTGATGAGCAAGTTGTTGGTGAGCAGCCCAGATAGCAGACACCACTTCTTTCCCCCCTCCCCACATGTGACATGCCAGTTCCATGGGAGGAGTAGAAGGGATTGAAGCTTCATTTCCTCTACAGGCAAAAAAGGCCACATTCTTCCACTGCTGCCAAGAGCTGTCGCCCACCAAAAGGACCTTCTGTAGCAGCTACTGTCTTAATGAACCTGCTCTCGGCTTGCTCTGGCCCAGCTCCCCCTGCTTCCCTGGTGACCCTGACCTTCCTGTTCCTCCCTGCCTCTGGCCAGGGGACCTGGGCTCCTTTCCTTCTCTGCTCCTGGATCACCTCATCTCCCCAGTTCTTGCCCTTCTTTGTCCTGTGGCTGCATCACAAACTGGTTCTGACTGGGGGGGATGCCATGGGAAGGCAATCACCTCCTGCTCCGATAGAAGTGGTTATTCACCAGTTAGAATATCACCCTGACAGATACTTCAGTTGCACACAAGCTATTGACTATAAGGCAAGCAATCTATAAGCATAGTTACACATAAGTTAGACCCCTTGTCTTTCCCTCTGTCCCCCTTCCAGTGTCTCTCCCCAGCTCCCCTCTCTCGGATTGTAAGCCCTAGGGCAGGGACCGTGTCTATTTTGTTACTTTGTAAAGTGCCAGGTACACTGCTTGCGCTATATAAATGTTTGTTAATAATAATAAAAGAACACATATCAACAATGCTAGCCTTGTCCATAATATCTTATGTAAACTGATAGTCATGATACTCTGACAAGTTGTTAACAATTGCTTCATTGAAAAAAAGCATGAAATATGAAAGTTGCAGACTATTTTTGACAATGTATGCAAAACCCAGATAAGCATCATATTGTCAAATCATTTGTCAAATGTAGTGCTGACAATCAAGCCACACAAGCTTTCCAAACTTTTTTTCACATTGTCATTAACTGTCAACTTCGTACATTTTTTCTCTCTTTTTTGACGTGGTATAAAATCTGTATCTTGAGTAGGTAATTGTGCCTGTTAAATGCCTGGCCAAATAGGTCTTGCATTACCTCCTGAAAGATGCTCAGACTAGGACTTTACCAAAGCTCCAAGGGAGTCCAGAGCAGCCACCGAGAATGCCTCTCTGCATGTCTGGGTCGTATCAACCTGAAGCAATGATGAAACTTGCAAGGGAGAGCTCTCTGCTAATCTTGGAGGCCATCAGGGGCCCAGGACATTTAGAGCTTTATCGGTCAAAACCAGCACCTTAAATTGTGCCCAGAATGGTATTCACAGCCAGTGCAGACTCTGGAGTGCTGGTGTAATGTACTCTTGGGATAGGGTTGGGGAGGAGGATTGATAGTTTTATTGTTTGGTTTTATGTGTATATCTTATTATTTTATATTGTACACCACCCCAAGCTGCCTTTGGGAGGTGGAGGCGGGATAAGAAACTTTTATAATAATTAAACCCACCCTCACCAAGAGGCAGGCTGCTACATTCTACTCCAGCTGAAGCACCCAAATAGTCTTCAAGGGCAGCCCCACGTAGAGCACATTGTAGTAATCTATCCTTGAGGTAACATAAGAAATGTCATACTGAGTCAGACTAATGGTCCATCAAACCCAGCATCCTGTCTGACAGTGGCCAATTTTGGTCGCATGGAAGAAGTAAAAGCAGTTACAATGGGCAGTTCATTACCTGCTAATCGCTCTCTGCTCCCGACAGTAAGAAGTTCCCATCTCGTAATCTACTTCGCTTAATAGCCATTAATGGACTTACTCTCCAAGAACATATCCAGTCATGGAGAATAGGTAATGCAGGCATGGATAGCTGTGGCCAGGTGTCAGTCTACTCAGGATCCAGGAGCACCCCAAGGCTGTCTTAATGAGTCTGTTCTTGGCTTTCCCTGGCCCAGCTCCCCCTTCTGCCCTGGTGATCCTGACCTTTCTGTTCCTCCCTGTCTCTGGCCAGGGAACCTGGGTTCCTTTCCTTCTCTGCTCCTGGTTCACCTCATCTTCCCAGTTCTTCCTCTCCTCTGTCCTGTGGTTTCAGTTGGCTCACTTGCAGTTAGGCACTGAGTAAGCACCAAGACTGCAGAACCTGACTTGGATGAAAAAGATTTGGGTGTCATCTGTGAATTGATTGCTGCACGTTCCAAATCTATGCATGATCTCTACCAGCAGCCTCAGCTACATAATGAACAGAAGGGGAGACCAGATGGAACACTGCAGGACCACACAGTTTGAAGTGGGTGGACAACAATCAATCTCCCATCAGCCAGGGCAATGTTTACTGCATTTTCGCCATTGGTGGCAATGCGGGAAAACACAGTAAACATGGGTCCCTGCCCATCACCACTTGCTGTAACTTCCTTAACAGGAATGAATGAAACCACTCAAGAGCCACCCCACAAACCCCTGCCAGGTTATACAGCCATGTCAACACCCCAGGATCAACCGTATCAGAGACTGCCAAAAGATCTAATGGGATCAGCAGAGTATAATTTCTCCTGTCAATCACTAGGCACAAGTCCTTGACCAAGGCCACAAGTGCAGTTTCAGGATTTTACCCATGATGTGTAGTCCAGACTGACATGGGTTGAGGAATCTGATAGTGTCAAGATGCACTTGAAGCTGCTGGGTGACCACCCATTCAGTAACCTTAGCTAGAAACTGAGTGATAGTTGTCCACACTCCACGGACCGTGTCAAGTGATGGTTTTGGGAGCAGAGGCCAGACAATCGCCATTTTAAAAGTGTCTGGAAACTTGCTCTCCCACAGGTATCTGGTGCCTCTTCTCGGAGCAGATATACCTCTGCTCGGAGGTATCTGGTGCCTAACTCATCCAATATTTTAAATTCTGTATAAATTCTTTTTATGCTTTTTAGTGAATTTTAATATTGTATATTTTTATTCTTTTTGTAAGCCGCCCTGAGATGCCGTAGGCATGAGGGGGCGGCTAAGAAATGCAAATAAATAAATAAATAAATAGTGTGTGTCCACCTTTGTGCTGGATTTAACATAGGTAGTGCCATACTGAGTCAGACCAATGGCCCATCTAGCCCAGCATCCTGTCTTCTGACTGACCAATCTCGATTGCATGCGAGAAGAACCAACAGTCACAGTGGGTAATCCATTCCCCGTTGTTCACTCCCAGCTCCCAACAGTAAGAAGTTAATCCTGTAACTACTTGGTTAATAGCCATTAATGGACCTACTCTCTTAAGAACTTATCCAGTCCTCCTTTAAACCCAGCTATACTACTGGCCTTGACAACGTCCTCTGGCAACAAATGCCATAAGTTAATTATGCGTAGAGCGAAAAAGTACTTTCTTTTATTTGTGTTAAATCTGCTGGCAGCTAGTTTCATGGAGTGTCCCCTAGTACTAGTACTATTTGAGAGGGTAAATTACCATTCTCTGTCTACTCATTCCATACCACTCAAAATTTTATAAACCTCTATTATGTCCCCTCTGTCTTCTCTAACCTGAAGAGACCCAGCTTGTCAAGCCTCTCCTTTTATGGAAGCCGTTCCATACCCTTTATCATTCTTGTTGCGCTTCTCTGTACCTTTTCTAGTTCTATTATGTCTTTTTTTGAGATGGCGTGACCAGAACTGCACACAATATTCCAGTTGTGGTCGCACCATTGATACCTCAGTTTTATTCTCTATGCTTTTGCGAATAGCTCCTAACATTGTTTGCTTTTTTTACTGCTGATGCATATTGGGCTGAGAATTTCAGTGTATTGTCCACAATCACTCCCAGATCCTTTTCCTGAGTAGTAACTCCTAGCTTAGCACCCAGCATTGTGTACGCATAGTTTTGGCTTATTTTTCCCTATGTGCATCACTTTGCACTTGTCCACATTAAATCTCATCTGCCATTTAGATACCCAGGCACCCAGTCTCGTAAGATCCTGTAGCAGTTCTTCACAGTCTGCTCGTGTTTTAACTACCTTGAATAACTTGGTGTCATCTGTAAATTTGATCACCTCACTCTTAAAGCCCTTTTCCAGATCAATAACGAATACATTAAACAGCACCGGTCCCAATACAGATCCTTGGGGCACACCACTTTTTACATCTCTCCATTGTGAAAACTGACCATTTAGTCCTACTCTTTGCTTCTTAACATTTAACCAGTTACCATAGTAAGACACTATCTCCTATTCCATGACTTCTTAATTTTCTCAAGAGTCTTTTATGTGGGACCTTACCTAATGCTTTCTGGAAATCCAGGTACGCTATATCTACCGGGTCTCCCTTTTTCACATGCTTATTTACACCCTCAAAGAATTCCAACAGATTAGTGAGGCATGACTTATGTTTGCTGAATCCATGTTGACTCTTTCCCATTAAGCCATGTTTATCAACAGAGTGATTCTGTTCTTAATGATAGTTTCCACCATTTTGCCTGGCACAGACCTCAAGCTTACTGGTCTGAAGTTTCCAGGATCACCTCTGGATCCCTTTTTAAATATTTGGCTGGAGATAGATTGGGGTTCCGTCTGTTACCCTTGTCCATGGAGCAGGGGTGCACGGGAAGGCATTCTCAGATGCTGCCCCAATTTTGTGTAACCTCCTTTCCCAAGGTCTGCTTGAGCCCAAGCATCTTCTGGAGGTGGTGCAAAACATTTTTATTTGGAAGAGTATTTGGCAGGCAGGGATAAATAGGGTTGCCTAGGTTTCTGGGTAGGGCTATGGGGGGAGGATGGCAGTTTGAGGGGAGAATGTTTTTATTGTATGAGTTTTAATGTTTTAAATTGTTTTTATGGATTGTAAGCTGCCCTGAGACTTGTGGGAAGGGTGGCATAAAAATTTGAAAAATAAATAAGTAAACATGGAGGCACTGACAGCTGCAGCCACAAGGCCTCGATCGCTCCTGGCTGGCTTTCACCAACCGCGATGGACATGGATCTAATTTACAACTGGTTGCCCAATATGCCCCAATCACATCCTCTGTGTCAGAGGGCAACACCAGTTGAAACTGATCTAAATAAACAGTACAAGACTGGCCCTCCACAGCCTGAAACTTGGATTCTGTCATTAGACTAGCAGCCCCAAAGTAGTTGTGAATAAGAGGAATTGTTGTCTGTGAAGTGGGTGGCAAATTCATCTGAGGACAGTAGATGGCTCAACCTCTGGATGGAGGCAGCTTGGATTTACCAGACTGTTCTCTTCCTGAAACAACTCTGCTGGACAAGATTTTTCAGATGCTATGATAGTGGCAAAGAGAACTTCCCTCACCACCACTGTAGCTATGCCATAGCCCTTCAAAGCTGATCTATGGTGCAATCTGTCAGCTTCAGTGAGAGTTGAACACCACCTGTTTCAACCACCTCACGTCTCCCATATACCAGGAGGGCCTGTGCCATTGCAGTAGTGGGAGCTGACAACATGGTGCAACAGTGTGGATGGCCAGGGTCAACATGCCATTCCACAGGTCAACCAGGCCAATGACAGAGTAGCCATCAAGATCCATAGGCTTATGTCCCAGAGAGTTGCATCACAGCTCCCATCTTTCATATCCCTACCCTTTGAAAAATAATATTTTAATAAATCCGAAATCAAATATGGTGGTTCTGTAACATAGGATTGGGTTTCTTTATTTGAAGTCCAAGAATCACATCTGCATGTGATCTGTGCTAAAGTTACTGCCAACTCAATCTCTACCACTGTAATGGCAAAGACATGGATTGCTGGTAGCACTTGGCAGGAGACACTGCGCACAGATGTAACAAACTGATATCTTTTAATCCTTAAATGGTTTTTATAATAAACTTGCGGGGGATAGGGTTCACTTTCCCTGGAAGCCTCCCCATGGATATCTTATTTTTAGCTTCTAATTGACTATTAATTTTGCAATTTAGAAACATACAGATATTTAGGTTAGTTTGTAAATCGAGAATGTACAAAAGTAGGAAACAGCGCATGGTTCCTCACCAGAGATTTGAATGGAGAGTTTTTTTCTAAATTTTAACCTCTATCTCATGGTTGGCTTTCTCATTCCTGGATTGTAAAGCAGTGGAGTGACTGTCCAAACAGAGGGATTAAGTGGGGTGGGGGAAGGAAGAGCAGATCTTTCTCTGGCATGCATTATTGGGAGTAGGACATAAAAGTACAGTGTCCTACTGGATCAGATCAATGGTATATCCAGCCCAGCATCCTGCCTCCAACAGTGACCGCCTTTTGGTCCCTTCAAGAAGTACACAACAGTTCATAATGGAGCAATTAATTCCTTGCTATTTACTCCCACCTAGAGGTTGCATCCCCCAACCTATTTGACTAACAGTCAAATTTATCCCCAAGTCCATAAATAGTGCTAAAAATGAGGAGGGGACCTGTCTCTTTGGTTTGTTCCTTTCAACTTTACACCTTTGATAAGACAGTTTAAAGAGCATTAAAATTTGTCCCAGTTATTTTCTTAAAAGATTTTTTGGTTCCATGATGTTTATCTATTACATGACATCTGTTTTCTCTGCTATTCCCCAAATATTTGGTCACTTTCTTTTGTAAGAAAAGGTAGCTTGCAGATTTGTAAATTTTAATTCTGGAGCTGAAATGTTCGTTTTAACTATTGATGTTTTATTTCAACATTTGATTTTCTTCGCTGGGTATGTGTTGTTTTATTGGTTGGGATTTGCTATTATGGTAATATTTTACACTTTTTATTAGACAGAATGATCCTGTTGGTATTCTAGGTTTTGTGATTATCTTTTGAATTGATTTTGTTAGCTACTGACCTCTCCTGGCTGGGATCATCAAAGGGACCTAATGGTCATTGAGTACCGTATGGACGAAAGATAAATTCCTAAATGGTTGTTTGGACCCCTTTGAAAATTCCAACCCACATTCCTAGCAATTGAAATTTTGGAATGTAATGCATTCTAGCTGTGTCCAGAATCTAGATGGCAGTCTCTGCAAGAGGTTTCGATTGGTAGCTTGTTTTAGCTAGGGCAAGTTTAGTTCTGAGTTTTGTAAGGCTTTTGAGAATAAAGGTGCTGTAGAGGGATTCTGTCAGCAATATACATAGGTGCCAGCAGAGGTGGAGGACACCCCCCTCTCTGTCCCCCTTGAACTTACTATTATTTTGTTTTTATAGTACTCCGCGGCATTTAAATGGCACTCAAGCATACTTTACAGTCCTAAAAAATATAAAAACAACATACAATCCATTTAAAACAATTTAAAAGGGGAAGGTAAAGAGGGAGGACAGACTACATTAAGGGGAACCAGTAGTGGATTCTAAAAGCACCTAGAGAATAAATTAGTTTCCAGGTGCTTTTTAAAGGTAAAAGACTTTGCCATGGCCCTGCCATTTGGAACTTGATCATAACTGAAGAGACATGACCCCATTGGAAAGTGGTGGTGCCTCTTTCACTCATTTTGGATGTAGGCATATCCTCTTTTGAACATCATGATGTCACAACATCGTACAGGGGGTGATGATTTTTCGGAAAGGGGACATGAGAGCCTCTTTACTATGTCTGTTTAGAGACTCACCCCATGAAAACTAATCTCAAACAACTCCTGAGTTATACTATCTATATAAGGGAAGACTTGCCTGCCATTCTAAGATAGGTGTACTTTTCAGTCAGCAAAAATACTGCGAGCTCTTACCAAGGCCCACTGGCTTCCAAACCAGCACTCCTTTTTACCAAAGTTGTTAGGTCAAAATATACCATATAAAAACTTTGTCAAACATTTCCTATTTCTCTTCCTTGAAATATTTTATTGATCCATTTTGTACAGCAGAAAAGGCATATAAAGCCAGCATGTGCCCACTCTTACGCTATGGCCTACCGGAGTAGGTAAAGCTTTCATGTGATATCAACGATCTCTTAAGTTTAGTGACCAGAAAGAGCCAGAAGTGGCCTGGATATCCCAAATTCCAAAAAGGAGAAAATGTGATTAGAATGAGTAAATGCTCTTCTTAAAGTCTAGTGGTTGAGGAAATTGAGATGACAGAAGTAAAACTACAGAAATTCTGGCCAATTAATGTGCAGTCAAGCCAAGGCAGGAACAACTCAAATACAACCCATATTTAAACAGCAGCAAGCTAATCAACTCAGCTGAGATTCCTGTGCATGCTTTACTTGCACATACACGCCAATTGACCTTCTTAAATACTGAGCAACCAGGACAGACTTGTTCTGCTGCCTGAGCTGGAAGGAAGTTAGGTTTTACCCTGCCTGCATTTTAAACTATTGTATCAAGGTTTTCACACTGTAAACAACTGTTGTTGATTATCATGTTGCTATTTTAACACTCATTCCATTACTTAGTTGAAGGATGGGTACACAGCTCCGCCTATAGGAAAAATGCATTTTATCTCTGTCAAGGTGGTCACTCTGACTAGTGACTTAATTCATTACCTTTGAGTAGGGGACAAAATCAAGAGATTCGATTGATAGCCCCTGTTTGTGGGATGGGTGACCCCAATCTTTCCATTCAGCAATCTAGGGCATGGGATCCTGGGCTCCTTTGAGAAAGCCTGCTTTAGCTCTACACCTTCCTTCTCTTCCTTTGCACTTTTCTTCCCTTTTGCTTTCCTCCCTCCCTGGGTGGATTTTGAGAGAGGGGTCCACTCCTTTCTCCCTTCCCCCTCTCTTTAACCCCTTCTGGGGCTGGAGAGAAGGGGTATTTCCCTGTGCTCGTTCCATCCTTTCTTTCATCCCTCTGGTGCTCTCCTCCCTTTGTGGTGAGGCAGTTTATTTTATATATTTATTTATACAAAATTTCTATTCCATCCCCTCCTGCCTCTGACAGCTCAGCATGGCTTACAATAAAGTAGAGGGTGTCGCGCACTGAGTGAGTCCTCTGGTTCCCTTCCCTGCATACAGTAGAGCACAGTGTGGGAAGGCCCTGCTGTTGTTGGATGCCAGGTGCAGGCCCTGTTAACCAGCAGAGACATGGAATGGGTAGAGAGAGGCCGTGCGTGTGGAGTGGGCAGTGGTAGGACTTGTGTCAGCCCTATCACTGCCCATGGCACAGGCTTCCCCTCCAAGCTAGGCCCTGAGGCTGACCTCCCTCCTTCCCTGCATCTTGCTCCAAGGGGACATTCTGGGGAAGGTTTTGCTTTGGTCAGTGCGATGGGTAGCAGCCTGGCCTCTGCTCCTTTTGGCCCTACAAGGGCCCTCATGACCTAGCTCCCTGACTGCTGACGGTGGGTGTTTGTATTCTGTAGGGCCCGCCAACAGCATTCCCCATCTGGTTCATACTTCCCAGTAGCATAGTGGACTTGACTTGCTTCACTTTCTGACTCTGAAGACTCTTCTTCCTGATAGCCATCACCATTGCCAGAAGGATGTCTGAGGTTAGGGCTTTGTTCAGTTCCATGGGGACAAACTCTTTCTGTGTGCTTGACCCATCCCTTGTACCAAAAGTCAGCCCTCAAACTTTACTTAGATAGGATGGATGGCATTACAGTAGACTTCCTCCAGAGAAAGGGAAAGAAAATGTTCAGATGTAGGTGTGCTCTGCCTTAGTGACTCAATTTTTATATTGCAGTCATACAAGGCATCTTAACCCCAGCCATTGAGGGTCCGGGAATCACTGTGTACCCTGTAAGCAGAACAGTGGCCAACGCTGTCCTCCTTACTAGGGCTCTGAATAAGGAATCTGCAGGGTGGCTATGTGGGTGTCTCTCCACACTGTACAGTTCTTACTGTAGTATCGGCGGAAGCGGCCTTTGGCTGATGGGTAGGATTGCTATACCTCTCCTTTAATCCAGGATGCTTATGAAAAATACATGGTGCAGGGCTGCATTGGAACCGGTGCAGCCCTGAACCGTGTATTTTTCATAAGCGTCCTGGATTAAAGGGGAGGTATGGCAACCCTACTGATGGGTGTTTCGCAAGTATTGCAACATATGTAGGCTGGTTCTTGGAATGGAGCAAGGAAGATGCTTTATCTTGGCTGGTGCAATCTGCCCTCCCTTGGGCAGGTACTGCTCTCCCTTGGGCAGGTACTGCCTGCTTTAGAACTTCCAACCAGTCAGAATGGCCACACAGACAGACGGGGAGCTTAAGGTTTTTTTACCTCTGAATTCCCTTTCTGATCTCTCTCGGGGTCATCCATTCTGAAGTACAGAGAGGGTCTATATTTTGTGCAAGTGATGTGCTGTAGAGTTGAAGGACCTAAGTTTATAATTACAAAGATTTTGCAGATTTTAGTCCGGGATACAAATGTTCCAGAAATAAAACTGCATGTGAAATTTCATTCATACATTTCAATGAAATGTAGGAATGATAGGTTGATAGCTGTACGTTTGGTAGGGAACATGAGCCCCTTACCTCAGCAGTAAGATGTTTAAATACATTTTATGCTAGATCTGTAACTTATGACTTGTGATTAATGGTCTGAAATGTTAAGACCTTTGTTCTGTAGAACAGAATTATACATCCTAATGTATTTTAATAGTAATACACTTGTGGACTAAATTGTTCTGAAGTAGGGCAATTTTATATTTCTTTTGTGGTGTTCTTTCTAACAATCCAACTAATACACGTTTCCCAGAACACTCTCTTAGCGAGCCCAAAGTGCAACTTAAATTATCTAAAGGTACTTGTATACTCAACGTTACCATAGTGTGTGAAGTTCTACTAGCCATACCTTACAAATGCGCAAATAAGGCTTCGGGTTTCTTGACTCTGTCCTCGATCCACAAGGGAGGTGCATGCACAGGCTGGCATGGGAGTCCTGAAGTAGGGAAAAGCCACATTCCTTCCCGAGGATGCGCAGCTGTGCTTGTGGCCAAGAGGTGTCCATGCAGCGACAGCTCACCCATCCACCTCCACTCCCTGTGGCTAACAGAGAACTACAGGGCTTCTCAGAATAGTGGTGGGAGACAGTGGTGGTCATGATCCCGAAGGACAGTGGCAGGTCAGGGGGCCCCCGGCCGCCGGGAGGGACTGGAGGGGCCAGGGGTGGGGAGGGCAAGGGGCCGGGGTCCCATGTCCCGACCCGGCTAGGGGACAGGGACTCCCTCTGACCCACCCTCCCATTCCCACAGGGCAACCCCTGCACACGGCGCCTCCACAGGCCGTGGCCCCAGCGCAACGCATGAGGGAGTACCGGGCACGGGTCCGCAGGCGCAGGGAGGAGCAGGCTGAGGATAGGAAGGCGGAGGAACAGGGGCAGCGCATGATAGCCTCCGTGGACCGCATGGAGGCGGCAATCGAGCGCTCCCTGGAGCAGGCCCTGGAGAGGGACAGGAGGCTAGAGGCGGAGGTGCGCCTGGAGCGCAGGCGGGAGCGCCGGGAGCACAACCGGCAGCAGGAGGTGCTCAGGGGCCTCCGGCAGGACATACAGGGCATGGTGCGGGATCACAGCGCCAAAATGGACCGGTCCCATGACATTGGGACCTCCCTGCTCCTGCATGCGGGCATGATGTGCGCATACGTAATGGCAGG
>QEPC01013438.1:4439093-4469181 GCA_003113815.1 Sphenodon punctatus | reverse complement strand
AGAAACAACCCATGGCAAGACTCTGTTCTTCATAAAGTCTCACTTGTCCTTGATAGAAACAGCAGGATCCTAATGCAGCTGCTTATGCAGTGTCCAAAGTGGCTTGTGAGTAATAGTTCTGGGCCAGGGCATGCTCAAACCATACAGGAGATGGGGGGGGAGGGAAATGAGGTGGTTACTCTAATACTGCCCTCTACTAATTAACAACAGAATTTGCTTATAATTATAATTCTTCAAATTTTGCTGTCCAACCAAGCCATAATAGTATGGGTTACACATGCATTTGGGTTTCATCCACGGTACACATGGCATAGTGATCCAGTACAAGCTGTTCCACCTAGTATTTATTTTTGCATGCACCGTCGATGTGTCCATCATAACTTGCTGATTTCATCATTTTCCCAGTAGGTTGTGCAAAAAGGACTGATTTTTTAAATATATATGTACTGGTAAAAAGGATGCTTAATGCAATTGAACTGCTGTATTTATTTAAAAAGCATAAGATGATTTTAATATTCACACTAAAGAGGAGGAACTTTCCCTCTGCATTCATTTCTTGGGACTGTAAAAATACTGACTGCTTGGGAATGTAACCGTACTCACTGCCTTTAGTGTCTGTTTGATCGGGAGGTATTGCCAGTTGTCTCTGCCTTGTGCTCCCTCTCTGCATGCCATACCTATTCTCTAAAGTTTAATCTTTGAACTGTAAGGTTCTTTGGCCAGTGACTCCCTCTTTATACAGTGTGTTTCTTCTTAATTTTAAAATCCCATTGACTTTGCCCTCTACTTCTGGCTCTTTAAGACAAGAGTAGCAAAAGTGGTCATCTTTTTTCAAAAAAATATAACACATAGAACTTTAGAGTTTAGAACTTGTTGGCTCTGATTATAAATGCATGTGTGTATGCATGGCACCATTGTTAAGGTGTGGGGAATGGGATCCAAGAGGGTGCAGCACAGAGAGAGCAAAGGAGGCACTGAGATCAGCTAGCAGGCATGAGACTTTATAATCAGAAGTGCAGGGAAACTAAGTAGGAAAGGAATTAAGGGTTTGGGGATAGGTTTCTAGCTTGCCTGTTTCTGCAGGTGGTTTAGGTGAGGGGGGTGTGGGTGGAAGGGGAACCCTCGATGCTATTTCAACTTATCCACCTAAAAGTAGTAGGGTTTTCTGCCAAATCTCTGCTCTCAGGTTTTACAGCCTGTCCGAGTCCCATAAAGTGTAATATCTATACACAATTGAAATCAGTTGAACAAATAATTCAAGGCTGATACTCTGCTAGCCTTTCTCGTACACACCTGTACTGGAGACAAGTAACTGTACTGTACTGGAGATGAGCCAGGCTACTCAGAGGCAGGAAGTCAAACAGGAAGTGGTGTATTGGGAATTGAAGCTTTCCCAACAATGCCATTGCTACTTACTAGTTAGATCTTTGCAAGTAAACACCTTTTTAGGAGACAGAGGATTGTCAAGAGGCACAGTAAGTTATAAGGATTTCACACCATGCTCAAAATGTGGGTTTGTGCTCCTCTCTAAGAGTGTTGTGTGAATGACTGTTAGTAAGCATCTTTCTAACTTAGGGTAAAAACAGATGTGATGGCAACAAGGTGGCTTCCGGGGCAAACCACTGTAGCCACCATTCCTTGGGTTGGCACCACTCCTCCCCATAACCTGGGTGTGGTGGCTGATGTCACACGTTCCCCCTACCCCAGGTTGGCCCGAGTAGCTGTTCACGTGGGACAGGACTCCTGCATTCAGGAGGATTGTGCCCGAGGAAGATTGCTGCCAAATAGCAGATCTGCGGCACTCCTCCTCCCCCCCCCTCCCCCATCAGCTGTTTGGTGCGCTCACAGAACCAAGATGGGAAGATGCAAGTTGGTATATAATTCAGACATCTAGCATGTTTTTATGCTGGTTGTATATATCGTATAATACCCCTAGGCTTAGATTAAGGCTGGCTTAAAGAAATGGCTTTCTTGGTTGTTGTTTTTTAAATAGTAACTTTTCTAAAGGAGGAAATCAAGGCTCTGAATGGGACTTGCCCTGCCAGAGTGTCTGAGGATGGTGCTGAAACCAATATTTGCTATGAATACCATATTAGTCATATTTGCCTGCTTCGATTTAGGCCTGTTGAGGCGTACACAAAACCATATTCATGGGTGCTTCTTTCAGATAATTGCCTCATTTTTTCCAGTTTTTTCTGATACCTAGTTTCCCAAACAATCAATTAAATAACCAAATAGCTAAAGGAAAATGACTGAAAACGCCCTGGGGAAAAGGATATGGATATGCAAATATTCATTCTGAAAATGTAAACACTGCAAGTACAGTGTTCATTTCAGCAGCATCTGAGGGTCAGGTTGTAAGAATCTACCTCTAGCTGCTCAATCAGAAGGCAAGGCCAGCCTTCCAACAAGGTGTTGGCTCCAATTTTACCAGGGAAGGGGGCGGAACCCCTGTTCTCTCCCTGCAGGTCCCCAAACATGACCACCTCTAGGAGTATCCGCCGAGGGTACCGCCAAGGGGTCAGGGCCACAGGGAAGGGTTTGGGATCACCAGGGACTCCGCATTTTATCTTTGCCCTGGACCTCACAAATTCTAAGGCCAGCCCTGTCAGAAGAAGCTGTAAGTAAAAACCACATAAATAAATTAATTAATTAATTAAATCACATTATAAAATATATCACATTATAATAAATAAAATCACATTATAAAAGTTCCATAAGCGTTATTTTTGTGTGTATAGCTGTAGGAACTAAGTTAAATTATAAAAATGTTCTGTCTTTTTCCTGTTGCTGGTAACTTCCAGCACTGAGATATATCAGATCTCTGGTGCTGTTTTGTTAGAAATCCAAACTTTGTTGTATGTTTTCATTGTCAATCTGAATGTCCTACATGCACATCCATTCACTGCAGCCACAAATGTTTCTAACACTTCTTAAAAAAAAAATTCTTTAGTCATTGCAGAACTTTTTTACCAACATTTCCCCTCCATTTTTCTTTCTTGCACTTTATTTTTCTTCAACTGTGAGTGGAATTATTGTCTTCCTGTCTCCATATTCAGGTAGTGTCAGTGGCTGAGTATCACCGCAGGATCGATGCTCTAAATAGTGAAGAACTGCGCAAACTCTGCAGACGTCTCAAGGTGCTCTCTTCAATAGTTAAACCCCTTCTCCAGAGACTAGAACGTCTTTCTCTGTAGTGTCCTTGATCAGGGCAAGTCCCATATTCGGTGGGTTTGTCTTGGCTGCAGCACTACAAGAACCCAGCAGAAAATTCCTTTCTGATGAATCTATTCTAAACTATGTGGTGGTATGGTTGCGTGCTGGAACAGCGTTCTTTGTGGCAAGCTGATGATTTCAGAGTTTAAACTCGGAGGAATTTTCTGTCATCTTTGAACCTTTTGTTCTCATTACTGCTGGCTTCCAGAGTGATTAGGACTTGTCTTTAATTTTCACTTTTCACCTTGGGATGCTAGCTTCAGTTAAGTAGACATCCAGGAGAGAATGCAAAAGCAATTGTACAGTCCAGAACATGGTTTACAAAAGTACCTAATGACCTAGTTAAAACTTAAAAGTTTAATTTCTTTATGTATCGACAGTCATTTCCATAGAAGGTGAATAAGTATTCTGTCCGTTTTATGGTTGACTAATTTAAGGTGCATTGACTTCCCTGAGATCATACAAACAAAACTGGAAATAGAACTACAGTTTCTAAGACAACACTTCAGCCCTAATTCTGTAGGCTTCAAAGATATAAGTATTCTTTGGGTGACTTTTGCATTCTCTTTAGATGTTTTTCTGTATACTTTGACACATGTACTCTTTGGGGTTACTGTGTACATTAGGCAAAGTCTACTGATTAAAAGCATATCTGATGTCTGGGTCACTTATTATTTTTCTGAACAGTGAAGTAAGCTTTATTCATCATGCGTTACTAAGTACCTAGCCAGTTAAGTGATAGACAGTTTGCTTTTTCAGTTTTTTGTGTGTGAGATCCTAAACAGTCTTGGCAAATGGGTATAACAGGAAAACGCTTTCATGGCTTCGCTACCTCTGCTAGCTTGTTTCAAGCGGTGTCTGATTAACCTATTGTCTTGCCAAAAGACTGGCTAAGGATGATGATAGTGTGAGAGTTCTACTTTCTCTTTGTAGTATGGGTTGAGATGCTCATGGTTTCTTTAAGGTAATATGTTTCAGATGTTATAAGCAATTTTGCATGTGATGTGTGTAAATTGTAACTAAAGGAAAAAATATAGCATTCTATTGTAATGCTTGAACAGCAGTTAACTCTTCTTCTAGAATTTCATCATTCAAGTGTTAGTATTCTGTAATATTTTGAGGGTGGGGGGATTAAAAAGTAGTTGGCATTTACCTTGCACTAAAAATACTTATCAGGAGAAATGCTTGGGGGATTTTATAGTCTCCCGCATCAAAATGTCTAAAGAAAGCACATATCCTTGATTAGAGTTGATTTAGTACGTAAGTTACTATTGTACAAGTATTCCTTGCCTTCTGAGTTTAATAGAACCTACTTTTTAATGTTTAAATAACAAATTGGATATTTTTAATGGATTGTTGCAATGTATTAAACCTCTGGTATTTGTTTATATTGTGTATGCTTTAAAAAAAAATTTTTTTTTCACATGTTGAAAAGTTTAAAAGACTTTTTTAAAACTACATTATTGTTGCTTCCCATCTGAAAATTTCACATTTGCCAGTAATTAACAGAGTTTGATGGTCAAAGCAGTATTCTTACACTACCTAGACTAGGAATGGCTGGCAAATGTGGCGTAGGGGAGTTGATCGCTTCTACTGTGATTTTCTGACACAGATCTGGTGCTACTGTTAACCCAGTGCATGGAATCTGTTGCCCTCAGTTTTACATCAGACTTTGAGTTAGGACACAACTGATACAACACCCTCCTGGTACTTGAATAGGGATTCTGTGAATGTGAAACAGGAACCTTGAAATAATTCATGTAGCAACTGTTTTGAAACTTTTCTTTTGATAAGTTTTCTTTTTGAACACCCTTAAGTGAAACACACAAAGGCTAAACTGTGTTATGTTAAAATAAAGGCAAACGTACTTTAGGAATGTCATTTATTTAGTAAGGTCTAGATAAATTTGGCTGTTCTTCAGCTTTCATATTATACAATAAAGCCTATAACCCTCTCTCTGAATATTTTTAGAGCAAGATATAGTGAGGTTAGAAATTGTGTATAATATGAGGTCAGAAGATATTGCAAGGGAATGTACTCTGGTGTTTACCTTGTGACGAGTCTAATGTGATGGACTTCTAGAAGACTTGTATACAAGCCTAAATCAAAACCTTAACTTATTTGTTTTGAGATAGGTATCGTGCACCTAAAATGTGAACTATAAATGTAGTGCAATTTTAAAAAATACATTTATAAACCACATAGCATAACATTTTCACATACTGATTTGTTTTTCCCCTCTTTCAGATAACAACAAGGGAAGAGCAGGCTACAACCATCAAGTCAGACCTGGAGCCTGAAGCATTTCGACCAAATCTTAGCGATCCCAGCGAATTGCTACAACCAGAGCAAATTGAAAAGGTACTTTTCCCATAAAAGTGGTGGTAGCACTTTTATTGTATTTTGTATTTTATATTGTATTTTATTGCATTTTAAAATATATGGAGAAGCAGATAAGTAGTAAACTGTACCATATAAATAATGGAGACTTTTCCTGAAAAGTTATAAGGAAACTAGTGATTATAGCACACTATAAGAAATTCTTCCTTAATAGTGACAGTTAAAAAAATTGTAATGAAGATTCCAATGTCCATCTTAATTCTGCAGTGCTTTGCCTTGGCTCGTTTTACCCCTTTTGCCATACTGACATGAGGTTAGAAGACTTGGTATCTTGGAGCCTGGGCCCATGGGAAGAGCTGTTTCTCCTTATCGCTATGTGACAAACACACCACAGGTCTGACCTAGTATGTTCCATGAATCACATTTGCACACACCCAGGAGTTCTTTATGTAGAAAATTACTTTCTTATTGCTTTTACCATTTTTAGAGCACATTTAGTTTTTAGAGCATGGTGTTTTACAGACCCTCTCTAGTTTACACTCTTGATAACCCTATGAGGTATGTCATTATTACTGTGATGTAGAGCTGATTCTGAGAAATAGTGATTTTGTGCAAGGCCACACAATCATTTCATGAGCAGGGTAGAATTTGAACCCTGAGGTCCAAGTCACCTTATCCGCTAGGCTACACTGGCTCTCCTATTTCTTCATTGCTTCCTTCACAGTTCAGTCTCCCTCTATTGGAATTGTAAGATACAACAATAACTTGAGGACTATGGATATGTTGCCAATTCTCATACTAGCACTAATGTTACTAGCTGTATACTTCAGCAGCTTCAACTAAAAGGGGAACGTGTGTTTGGAGCTTTGCCCACAATTGCCAGACTTCTATCCCAAGGCTTGGTGCTATGAGGGAATGAAGGGAACATTTGCTCCCCTCATCAGGGCTCTTCAAGTGGCCAAATTATTGTTAGGCCAAAATTCAGACAAGAGTTTTCATGTGCTACAGTGGAAGTCACAATTTTAGGGTTGTTTGTTATAGTATCTGTTCAGGGGCTCCAAAACATGCCTCCATCCCTATTTATGCTACTCTTACTTTTTTCTTTGGCTGGTATTTGGGGCGGGGGTCGATACAGAAATTAAGTGCAATGGGAAAAACCTTAAACCATAAAATAGGGTGAAAACAAATAAGATGTTAGCCAGCTGGAGACCATGTTTGGTCCATGCATGTTGAGGCTAGCAAACCGTGGTGGAAAATTTAAGGCAAGGTGCCAGAAATGACATCCCCCCAAAGTCCCAGAAATTGACAGATATTACCCCTGCAGTCTCTTCCTTCTGTTCTCATTTTCCTTTTCGCTTTTTGGAGCGCTCCAAAAAGTGAAAGTAAACAGTCAAAGCAACAGTGAAAGCGAAGAGCACTCAGTCCTCAGACTACTTTAGACGCTGCACCCAGGATTTTAGGATCCGGGTAGACCTGTGTGTGGGCAGACGCTGTGCGCACTCTAATAAATAAATGGGAGGTGGCCCCATGTGTTAACATGACAGGCTCCACATTCTCTGAGACCCCACCATGATTGGAGGCTGGATGGCAGCCCTGTGTCCAGTGGAGGCAGCTACTGGCAAACACCTAATATAGTGTGGTCTACTGTAGGGGTGAGCAGTTAGCAAACATTTGTTTGCTTTCATTTGGATTGGTTTAAAAATTAATTTTCTTTTAAAAAAATAACTAAATATCGCTGCACATGTGCAGAAATGGCCGCCGGACCATTCGGCGCATGTGCACCCTTTTTCAAAATGATGGCAGCAGTGTCACTGCCATTCTGGAGAAGGGAAGCCAGTCTGTGCATGTGCAAAACGGCCACTGTGCATGTGCAGACAGGCTGCCCTTTTCTAAAATGGGGGCAACACTGCTGCTGCAATTTTTAAAAAGGGCGTTCATGCACATGCACAGTGGTCATGCACAGTGTATATTTTGGGTTTTTTAACAAAAACCCGAAAACAAAGGGATTTTTCAAAATCAAAACAAAAAATAAAATGAGAACTATAGAGGTCACACGCACCCATAGTCTACTATGGGCTAATGGTAGCTAACGTGGGCTATTGTCTTATTTGTTTTCACCCATACTTGTGTACAGGAAACGAGCGATCCGTGGCTATAGCTGGGTGGTTATCCTAAAAACCCTACTGCACTGGTACAAGCTGAGCAATGGGTCTTATGCTGAAGGCTAGTTTTAAGAATTTTTAAATGAAAGGTAGGATAGCTGGACAACACTTGTAATGCTATCAATATGTTTCTAGGGATGACAGGTTGTTTGAGAATTCCTGAAGGAGAAGCTTATTCCAAAGAGTATTTTTGATGAGCTCAAATTCAGAGCTCCTGTACCTAAAGCTTTCTCATGCCTGTCTAGTACACATCAGTGAACTTCTTGAATAAACAAGAAGATTTTTGTTTTTTAGCTTACAAAGCACCTTCCACCCCGAACTATTGGCTATCCATGGACTCTTGTCTACAGTACTGCGAAGCATGGCATGAGCTTGAAGACCCTGTATCGAACCATGCTGGGGCTAGACACTCCAGTGCTGATGGTGATCAAAGACAGCGATGGGCAGGTATGGAGAGAGTGACCAAAAAGGCAGGAGAAAAGCAAACAAACAAGTAACATCATATGAAACTGCCTCTGTTTTAAAGTTTAAAATTCTGTTCATGATTGAGCATGGATATTAATCTCAGTGTTATTTTAGTGTTTCACAATTGTATGCGAGTGACCCCCCCCCTTCTAAAATGTAATAAACCAATAAATGTTAATTAATTTCTACTTATTGAAATAATAGTGGGTACCAGATCGATGCTACACAAGACATGTCCCATGTGTTGGAACCCACTTGAATTACCAAAGTTAGGCAGTCATTGCCATATAAACATTGTTTGGTACATGTCTTCATTCACTTAGCAACAAGAGTTTTTTGTAAGTCAGTCTTTTCATTGTCTGTAAAAAGTTGACACAATAGCAGTTTTTATCTGTGCTTGATAAGACTGGGATTAATTCATTTTTGTAGTACAGATTGTGTGAAAACAGACATAACACTAACAGCACTTTAAGATTTCTTATGCATGGTGCAGAGCTCTGCAACATGCCTAAGAAATCTTAAAGTGTGGTAAAGTGGAGTTAGCATGTGTCTGTTTTTTCACCCATTGTCCTATCATGCATAGTTACATTCTTTCAGGGCAGCTACGATATGCTTATGACATAACAAGTTTACACACTGCAGTCATTAACCGAGAAGGAGAAGAATTCAAGTCGGTTGTTCTTTTCCCTTGTCTTCATAGTGGATAAACTTTACTTTGTTTTTGTTTACAAATTGCAGAATTAAGATGATGTGAAGCAGAAACATAAATCATAGCATTACTTTGCATTGTTTTTGAAACGCACCTGTTGGATGGCTAGGAAGGCAAAACGAAGATGGTTTTACAGCTTACACAACTTGGTGTTGATTGCCAGAGAATATAGTGGTGACCAGAAATATATGCTGAACCCCAGATCATTTACACTTCTTTTTTATTTTGTTTTATTTAAATTTATATGCCACCCTTTCCTTAAAGGCTCAGGATGGCTCACAACAGTAAAAATACTAGAACATACTAAAATATATATAGTTCATACTGTAAAAACATCCCTACCCACAACCTCAACCAACTTACCCAAGAGTGTTTCATAAACGTTGCTTTGGAACTATGGGGCTATATGTTTTTTTAGATATCCAAGTGTAATTATTAGAGCTGTATGGAAGAAGCTGCTGGACCCATACAGAAGCTTTTGCTTTAAGACACTTGGCAGCGTGAAGTTTGACTGCACAGTAAGAAAACGTTTGAGGTTACAGTGACTTCCTGTTAAGCAGAAGGAACACAGATATTTCTGCTCAAACGTGAAAATAGCTTTCATTTTTAATTGCATTATTACCATAGTCTATATGCTGCATGACTCAAGAGCTTTCACCCTATTCCCTGCCTGAGAATCCACATGTGGTTACACCAGAATGGCCATTAACACTTTTAGGAAAACAATCTGCTGTTGACTCCACAAACAACGTTTGGAATTAGAGTTCCTTCTTGGGCCAGAAACATTGGTACCAGTACAGATGGACTATTTTGAGCCCTGGTCCAGTGTACCCAAGTTTGTTCCCTCCCCCCAGCCCAAACACCACCACCAAACACCACCACCAAAGTGCCATGATGTCTGTACTTTATAGGGATGGAGCAACATTAGAAGGTATTTTCAGTCAAAATGCTACCCCACATGGCCACCTGAAAAACAACAGAGCCCACCACCCATCTGAAGGTGGAGCAACCGGATCTGCGCTTCCATGAGCCATGGCGCCCCCGCTCATCACCACTTATGGAGCAATGCTGGGAAATACGGAGCGCTCCGTCCAGGGCCAGCCAAATGTATGGTGGCCACTTCCATGACTGGGGTAGCCATGCTGGGAGCCACCCGTTTGAAGTGCTCCCCACACACTCGATCTGTGCGGATGCTCCACAGCAGTCCCACTCAGCAGTCATGGACATGCACATGCCCCTTTGCCCTGCTTGTTAAAAAACGCCCAGAAAACGGCTGTGACTGGGGCATTCCCCACCCCTTTCTATCATGGCCATAACGCTATGAAGCACCATGATGTCATTGCACTTCATGAGTCACATGGCCTCCTGTGACTGCAAAGCTTGTCCTAAGCCTGGCAGGACCTCTCAGGGTACCATCAGACCAATATTATGTTGTCTTTACATTTATTGAATACACAAAGTATATTCCAAAACATGATGTTCTTACAAAGAAATACATTTTAGTCCCATGCAAAGCACATTCCGTAGCAATGCCATCCCCTGACACAGCAAAATGCTGCTTCTCTTGCCGATGCTCTTTTGAGTCTTACCACTGTCAACATTCTTAAATGTTGCATATGCCTTTTTTAAAAGCTTTACATTATTACGTTTTACTGTAGAATAATAAAAATAAATAAATACAAATGAAAGCTACCAAGGTATGTGATGGTGATTATCCAGGGGAATGTGAGGAGTAATGGACCAGCTTTACATAGTTTACTGCAAAATGTGTTCATTTAAATGACAAATTGGAGCTTTTACGTGAAAACAAACAAGATGTTAGCCCGCTGGAGCCCGTGTTTGGTCTGTGGAGCCCTGCCCCACACACACATTTGACCTGTCCAGACTAACAAACTGTGGTGGAAAACTGAGGGAAAATGCTGGAAATAAAGACCTAGAAGCTGACTCCCTTCCCCACTGTCTCTTTTTTCTTTTCTTTTTTTTTGCTTTTTGGAGTGTTCCAAAAGTGAAAGTAGAGTGCCAGTGAGTGTGAAGAGAGCATTTACTCTTCAGACCACTCCAAGCCCTGCACCCGGGACTCTGGTCCTGGAGGACCTGTATGCAGGCAGAGGCTGTGTGCACCGTAATAGACAGCAGGTGGCCACATGGGTGCACATTAGCCCACATCAGCCCACATGGTAGACTCCAAGTTCTCCAGGACCCTGCCATGGGTGAGGGCTCCATGGCGGGTGGGTAGCTGGTGGGGATGAAAATCTGGCGACCACCTAACAAACAGGAAGGTGAACATCCATTTGGTGGGGGCTAATGTGAGCTATCGTCTCATTTGTTCCCACCCTTAGAGCATGGCACAGGTAGCGTTTGAAGTGTGTCTGGGGCAGCCTGCTCTTCCTGCTTTGCTTGGTTTGCTCTGCAAATCAATATTGAGCTTGAGTTCCACCTCATATCTGTCATGTGAACCTGAGAATAAGAGTTTCCCATAGGTGAGCTGAGCTTCATCTTAATTGCAGTACTAGCCCTAATGTAGGCCTTGTGGCCCCCACCGTTGTTATACTTAGACTCCAATTACCCATTTGCACAAAGTGGGTTTATAATACTTCTATTTCTCTGGGCTGAAAAATTATCTTTGGCTTCCATTACGTGCCACTGTTGGGAGTTAACTGCAGAACACTGAAGCCATAGAAAAGGTTTCCTGTTAATTTGGCTGAGGTTGTTTTCAGCTGACCTTGCAGCCTGAGGCTATATAATTATTTTATTTGAATGGCTTGCCTCGTAGAACCTTACTACAAATTGTTCAAATGGGCTTGAATCTTTAATAGTGGCCAGTAGTAGCCAGCAGCGTGCTCTTCAACCGGCCTGAGTGGGTCTCTGTCAGACTGGGGAACAGCCGAAAACCTGGCTGAAGGCAGGAGGGGCAGGTGTGGCTGCTAGAGCTGAGAAACTCGGGGGAGGGGAGAAGACACTGCTTTTTTAATTTGGTTTGGGGGCTTTTGGAGGGTTTTTGTTCATTTATTTTTAAAATAATATTTAACAAGGGAGCAAACCAGGATGGGGAATTTAAAGAGCGGTTGGGAGAGAATGATCAGGTTGACCAGTGGGAACTGGAATGAGACACTCTCACTTATGTCCTTGCGCTACAGATAAAGAGGTGGCCTCTAAAAAGTTATCTGAGGAGTCTAGAGAATGGATGTGTGTAAACTGTATAATTTTGCTGGCAGGGAGCAGTGTCTCTTTCTCCCCCTGCCTCCGGCTAATCCTCCGCATGGGTAGCTCTGCGGATGGCCGCCGGGAGGCAGAAGATGAAAACAACGCTCTTGCGCATGCGTGGCAGTTGCTTCTCAATCTGTCTTCTGCCTTTGGGCCGTCGGGAGCGCTCTGCTGCGGCTCCACTTCATCAGCTTCTTTTTTGTTTGTTTGTTGCTTTCTTTCCTTTCCTTTTATTCCCCGCTGGACACGCGGGAGAGCTCGCCAAAAAAACCAAAAAAAAAACCACACCACTTTTCGACAGTGAGGCAAGCAGGCAGTGCATCCCCCGAATCCACAGGACCACACAGAAAGGCTGGGCCGGCTCCTGTACACGGCAACCGGGAGCAGGGTATCCGAGGGACTCTACCCTATTTTTATTTTGGGGGTTCATCCCCTTGGAGGCAGAGGAGTCACAGCCACCCCCCCCCCCACACACACACACACCCACCAGGGAACAGCTCTGCAGAGTGAGAGCGAGTTCCAGCTGCCGGCGCACCCCCCCGAGGTGATACATAACCGCTCCCTTGAGACATTGAGCCAGCCGGGGGAATTGGAGCACAAGACCAGGCAGGAGGAGTCACAGGTAGCGATGGGGGCCATGACTGCCACAATGGGGAAAATACTTCAATCCCTGGAAAGGCTCTGTGAGCAACAAACCCAAGGGGTCCCCAAACCTTCCCACCTTCCCCCCCAAATCAACGGGGCGACGG
Organism: Sphenodon punctatus; assembly: GCA_003113815.1. Taxonomy (NCBI): domain Eukaryota; kingdom Metazoa; phylum Chordata; class Lepidosauria; order Sphenodontia; family Sphenodontidae; genus Sphenodon; species Sphenodon punctatus. The sequence continues at coordinate 4,456,336 of QEPC01013438.1, read as the reverse complement.
GTGGGAAAAGTTCCCAAAAAGGTGGGAAAGAAGAGGGCCAGAGCTCCACAAGGGGGCACCAGAGTGCAAGTCTCCTCGTAATCCTCGGAAAACTCAGCAGGAGAGCAACCTAGAAAGTGCAGTGATATCTCCCACTCGCTACTAACCTCGGATTCAGAACTGGAGCTGGCACAGGACTCCGGGGAGGTTGAGGGCCCCTCACAGCAGGACACCCCCCACCCCTTGACCCCAGAGAGCAGGACAGACAGTTCACCCTAGCATACAAGTGAGGACCTGTTTTTCCAAGTGGCCAAAGTCCTGCAGCTAAGGGAAAGGCCAGTCCAAGGAGATTCCTCAGACTCCCAAGAGGAGGAGGAAAGGGACTACATACCCTCCCTACATGGGAAGGAGTAAGGGTTGCCTCTTGACAAGGTCTTTGAGAAATTTGGATTTATCATTGGCGTCAGCCAGAACCTTCCTCCAGGATTACTGGAGGAATGGAAGAACCCTGACATGACAAGTCCCTGAGAATGAATAGAACACAAACCTCTCTGTATTCCTTTTCAAGAAAAAAGGAACCCTTGTTTAAAAATCCAAAAGTGGATGCTGCAGCGGTCTCCCTAGCTAGGCAGACTGTTTTCCCCACTGAGGGGGATTGTTACCCCAAGGATCCCACTGACAGGGCAATAGAGGCTTCGGCCTCAGCGATAAAGGTAAACGTTATCTCATCTTATGTCGCAAGAGCCCTGCTGTCCTGGCTGCAGTAAGCTCAAGACCCAGAGATCTCTGACAAAAGATCACAGTTCCTCCCATTGAGAATCATGCTCGCAGCCGTTTTCCTAGCCAATTCCACAATGGATGGAATGGGATGGGCAGCCAGACCGGTGGTGGGCTCAGTCTCAGCTAGGCGAAGGTTATGGCTGAGGTCCTGGCAGGGTGACATCACGGCTAAGAATATGCTGGTATCAGCCCCCTACAAGGGCCTCAAGCTGTTTGGAGTCTGTTTAGAGAAGGTTCTGGCTGACGCCAATGATAAATCCAAGCACAAGACCCTCCAGCAAATAGGTACAAAGAAGAAGTTTTTTCATGCCCAACGGTATAGACCCCGTCCTAGCTACGGGGGGTTTAAGAGATTCCAGCCCCAGTTCAGAGAGGGCCAGGGTAATCACTCCTTTCGTGGGAGGGGAAATAGACACCCCAGATTTGATAAGTAAAGACAATGGGGCCCTCTCACAGGTCAGTCCAAACAGGACTCCTGACTATCTGGAAACCACAGAAGTCAGGAGCAGGGTCCAGTTTTTCTCCGGGCTCTGGGAAAAGTCAGTTTCAGACTCATGGGTCCTAGAGAGCGTGTCCCAAGGATATCGAATAGATCTATCCAGACAGCCCATAGAAAGATTTATGCCTTCACCAGCCTCAACGATCCCAGCGAGGCACCTGGCCATGTCTTCAGAAATTCAGAGGCTCCTGAGCATAGGAGCCTTAGAATCAGTCCCCCCTGAACAGGCGAGACTAGCTCTCTACTCGATTATTTTTCTGGTGCCAAAAAAGCTGGCCACCTGGAGAACAGTCCTGGATCTGAAGGCTCTGAACAGGGCAGTCAGAACCCAGAGATTCAAAATGGAAACTTATCGCCTCCATTTCACAAAGCCTAAGGAAGGGGGACTGGATGGTATCTCTCGACCTTTGGGAGGCATACCTCCACATCCCAATCTGGCAACCACACAGAAGGTGGCTCAGATTCTCCTACCAGCAAGCCCACTACCAGTTCAAGGCTCTCCCCTTCGGCCTTTCGTCAGCTCCAAGGACCTTTACCAAGATCCTGGTCCCCCTGATTGCAAACCTCAGAAGAGCGGGGATCCACTATACCCTTACCTGGATGACATCCTAGTCTGGGCACAATCGTTTCACAAGATCTTATCAGACCTGGACAGGACAATACAGTACCTAAACCAGCACGGATTCTGAATAAACAAGAAGAGTCACCTCCAACCAACACGCCGGCTGCAATGCCTGGGCGTGATTCTGGATACAACCTTAGAAAGTCGCACTTGTGCCTCCCCCCAGGTGCGACAGGGTGCATCTCCTAATTCACCTCCTAAAGCATCAGACTCGAATGTGCCTCAAGACTCTAGCGCAGCTGCTAGGTCTTTTGATATCGTGCACTGGCAAGGTGCAGTGGGGCAGATTTCACCTACGTCCCTTACAGAAGCTGCTGCGTCCTATGCAGCGAGAACTAACATTGGACCTAAACCCCTGGGTTCGCATTCCTCGAGAATTAGGACACTCCATGTCTTGGTGGCTAAGAAAGGACACCTTCAGCAGAGGGGTTATGATAACAGAACCAGCAAGGGAGGTGATAACGACCGACGCCAGCCTCTCGGGCTGGGGAGCCCATTCAGGGTCCAGGTTAGTCCAGGGCCGCTGGAGCAAGGAGGACCAAAGACACAGCATCAACTTCTTAGAGCTCAATGCAGTTCGCCTGGCTCTGAAACACCTCGAGCCGACGCTGGTCAACCGCCACCTGATCGTGTACGTGGACAACACCATGGCCAAAGCCTATATAAATCACCAGGGCGGATCCAGGGCTCCGTCTCTCCACTCGGAAGCAGTGAGACTGTTCACTTGGACACAGAAACACCTGCTCTCTCTGAAGGCGCTACACATCAGGGGTCAAGACAACGACCAGGCAGACTGGTTGAGCAGGAGAGATATCGACCTGCATGAATGGGAATTGGACAAAAAAGTGTTCCGGAACCTGGTATCACAGTTCAGACTCCCGGTGATGGACTTATTCACCAGCCAAGAGAACGCACAGCTGCACAGATTCATGTCCAGGGTCCCCTACCAGGCAGCAACAGCAGTGGATGCACTGAACCAACCATGGCCTTGGGGATTACTTGACGCCTTTCCCCCAATTCCCTTGATTGCAAGATGCTTAGCAAAAATCATCAGAGAGCGAGCTCAGGTGATCTTCATAACCCCTTGGTGACCCAGAAGACCTTGGTTTTCGGACTTGATAGAACTCAGCCAGGGACACTACATCAACATGGGAACCAACCCGACCCTACTTAGGCAGGGCCAGTACTATGCGAAAACCTAAATAAATCTGAATCTGACAGCATGGTACTTGTCCGCGGGACCTTAAAAAAGAGAAGCTATTCTGAGGCAGTGCTTACAACACCAACAATCCAGGCACCCAGCAACAAGGAGATCTTATGATGCTACCTGGAAGACATTCGCATCATGGGCAGCGGACAAGGGGCAGGATCCCTGCAAAGCGAAAATCCCACTAGTTCTCAATTCCTCCAAGAGGGATTAGACAAAGGGCTAAAGCCTAATACTTTAGCCAGACAAGCATCGGCAATAGACTCAGTCCTGAGGGCGGTGACTAACAAACATATATCATTGCATTGGCATGTTAGGCAATTTCTGAGGGCAGCGAGATGCAGATCTCCTCCAGTAGCCCATAGATGCCCCTCCTGGAGCCTGAGCTTAGTACTAGACTCCCTCACCAGGGCACCCTTTGAGCCATTGAGACACACATCGTTATATATGCTTACACTGAAGGTGGTCTTCCTAGCGGCAGTCACTTCGGCTAGGAGGATTTCAGAGTTGGGAGCCCTATCAGTGGAAGAAAATGTCTGTTCCTTTCAGGAACAGTCAGTCACTCTAAGGGTGGACCAGGCATTCATCCCTAAGGTCAGTTCCTTATTCCACAAAAGTCAGGAGATAGTACTACCATTTTTTTGCCCAAAGCCAATCCACCCTAAAGAAAAAATCTGGCACACCCTAGATGTGAGAAGGGCTTTAAGGATATACATAAACAGAACACAAGATATCAGGTCATCCTCAGCCTTCTTCATTAATATCCGACAGGGCTACAGGGGAACAAAGGCCTCCAAAACACTCCTTTCCAAATGGGTCAGGTACTGCATCCAGGAAGCCTATAGGGCTACGGGAAGCGTTCCACCTTTGCAGATATGGACCCATTCAGTTAGAAGCGCAGCTACTTCCTTCGCTTTTAAAACTGGGACCTCCTACGGTGAGGTGTGCAGGGCAGCAACTTGGTCCTCCCTGCATACCTACGTAAAACACTATAAGCTCAATGTGTACAGGTCCGCAGAGGCTACCTTTGGTAGACGGGTGTTACAGGCAGTGCTGGAATGTCCCAGTGCTGTTGGTTCCCACCCGTAGAAATGTTTAAGGGCTCGGGTACATCCTGTGCGGAGGATTAGCCTGAGGCAGGGGGAGAAAGGAGATTTGGTCACCTACCTCGGTGAATTCCTTTCTTCCCTGCTCTCCAGATAATCCTCCAGCCCTCCCTACCAAGCAGCACTACTGGACTTCAGAGAGGAGTACTAGGATAATTTAGCTCTTATTTAGAGCTGCGCATGCCCCTGTTTGAATCTTACATTCAGGGCGGCAAAGATTAGTCCCCCAATCACCTAGTGTGACTCTAGAACTAGGGTGATACGAAAAGGGATCAGTTACTTGTTGTTCGTTTTTCAAGTTTTTGTATTAAGTTCACAGTAAGTTTAAGAAAAGTGGACACGTCGGTCCTTGGCTTAAATATCGACTGAGAAGCAAAGGGGCTAGCTCTGCCATGCATGCGCAAGAGCGTCATTTTCATCTTCTGCCTCTTGGCAGCCATCCGCAGAGCTACCCGTGCGGAGGATTATCCGGAGAGCAGGGAAGAAAGGAATTCACCGAGGTAGGTGACCAATTCTCCTTTCACCCTGGGAGTTCAGGATTAACTGCGAAATACTCTGTCTTCTGTAAGACTGATTCAGCTGATCATATGGATTTTAATTGTTTTTTTTTTCTCTCTCTCTCATTATTGTCTCTATTACCAGGTTGAAAAGAACAAGGCCATCTTTCCAAAAGATTTAAAAATGATAAAAACATCCATGAATTATTATTTTTTTACACTTTGCTGCAACATGGTAATTTTGCAGTATCCACAGTGATGAGTGGAATGTTGAGCATGTCAAAATGAAATGGCGGCAAATTGTTCACAAAACTTTGTTTCTAGTGGATGAAGTTCAGTAAGTCGGACAGAGGGTAATGCCTTTCATCATCCACTAGGAGACAGCACTGAGCTGAAAGCGTCTGATTAGGGAAGCTCTCCCCGCTCACTCCATTTTAGTGTCTGCCTCCGAGCTAGGAGGAACGTCGTACAAGGACTCCACTTCTCGCCCATTCGGGTGTTTGGAGGCGGACCCAAAGACTTTACAGCCCCTTCATGCCTCCGGAGTGATCCTGCCGGGACCCCAGGGCGCAGAGCAGAGACCTGCTGCTTGTGTGCCCGGGCCAGCCTCCAGGTACGGACTCTTGAGCGCAGCCGCTGAGGGACATTTCCAAGATGGCGGAGACCTCCAAAACCAGGCACAAGGCCAGCACGGGCGTTGCACCCATCGCTGCCTGGGAGATTCAGGCGGTGGCGGCCCGAGCGACGGAGGTGTCTGACTCAGCGCAGGAGGCCCCAGTGGATTCGCGGAGAGATTCGGACTCAGAAGGGACTCAGTCATCAGCCCCCCCACCGACCAGTAAGACCTCCTGCGGGGCCCGAACCTACCCAGCACCTGCAGCTGGAAATGATGGAGCACATGCTCCAGGCTATCCAGAGCCTTGAGAAGGAGCAGGCCTGCTCCCTGCATCGCCATAGGCGACCTAAATCTCCCTCAGAGCCCCAGCCTAAGAAGGCCAAGGGAGACTCTAAAATAGCAGGGAAAAGCAAGCAAAAAGCCTCCCCACGCACAAAGAGACATAAAGAGTCCCTCAGAGAGCTCATGGGATCCTTCTCAGAGGGAAATGAGGCTTCAGAGCCATCACAGTCTGAATAGGCCTGCTCAGACTCAGAAGGGAGTGTCTCCCCTCCCTCGGTGCCACAGAGAAAAAAGGGCCTGAGGGCCTACAAAGGAAGTGGCCATCGACAAAAGGCCGGGCGGGTCGCCTCCAGGGAAGATAATGATTCTTCCCACTCAGGCTTATCCCTATTGTAGGAGCCCCTCTCCCCGGACCTGGAACAGTCTCCGCCCCAGGAGTTTAAGGAGTTGGGTAGGGAGCTTCCCTCGGGGTTAGGTCCCAAGCTGATGCAGAGGGCCTCCCAAGTGTTACGCATAACTCCCAGAGTCCAAGATAAAAAAGCCTCCGATTCATCTCTAGAGGATTCCAACTCAGACAGGGAATATATCCCTAAACTGGACTCTAGTAGCAAAGGAGTTCATATAGATAAAGCCTTTGAAAAAATTATTAGGGCACTATGGAAGCTCCCTACATGACACTCAGAATTGTCCAAGGCCCAGCAGACACTGTGCGCCTTCCACAGGAGCTGTGACAACCTATTCACCACACCTAGGGTCAATGCAGCCGCCTCCTCCCTGGCCCGTCAGTAGGTCTTCCTAGCCAAAGGGGACTTCCTCCCCAAGGACCCAACTGACAAGGGCATAGACATAGGCCTAAGACGGAGCTATGAAGCCCTTTCCCATCTGCTTAGGATTGCCACCACAGCCTCCTATGCCTCGAGGTCTGTGCTGAAATGGTTTAAGCTCAGCAAGGACCCCGGCGTGAATCCAGACATGGCTGGCAAAATGGCTAGCAACATCACTATGGCTAACGCCTTTCTAGCAGATGCTGCCATGGACTTGCTCACGTGGGTGATGAAGGGAATGGCAGCGAATGTAGCTGCTCATCGCAGGCTCTGGCTACGTTCGTGGAGGGCGGATACTCACGCAAAGACCCTGTTAGTCCACGGGCGATACAAGGGCCCCAAGCTCTTCGACTCCGCCCTGGATAAGGCCCTGATGGAGGCTTCTGCTAAGGATAAGAAGCACTCGCTGCAATTCCAATCACAGAGGTCCTTTTTTCGACCCTTCAATAGGTTCCCCATCTCTCTGAGGGATTCCTTTTACAGCAGGCAATGGGCCTCCTCCTCTTCCAGAGCCAGGGGCACTTGCAGCTGGGGATACAGACCGAGCAGATCTACTGCAGGGGTCTCTCAGTTTCAGCGATCCCCTCCTTCCACCACGCAGCACTCCTGACTACTCCGGTTCCTGCTGCACCGATACCGCCCCTGTAGGCGGGCGCCTTCAACAGTACATCTCCATGTGGGAGGCGTCGACTACAGACCGGTGGGTCCTCGACATAGTGGCTCTAGGCTACCCTATAGAGCTAAGAAAAATTCCCAGATAATTCCTACGTATTTCTCCTACTTCCTCTATAAGAACAAAGCACTCTGCCATGACCGCAGAGATAGAACACCTTGCAAACACAAGGTTGATAGAACTAGTGCCACTTGGAGAGAGAGGATCGGGGCTGTATTCTATTTTATTTTTGGTCCAAAAGAAGGGAGGGGTCATGGCGAGTGGTTCTGTATCTGAAATACCTGAACAGGTACCTCAAGACCCAGAGGTTCCGCATGGAGACACTGGCCTCGATAACTCTCTCTCTCCGCTCCGGGAACTGGTTGGCATCGATAGATTGAAAGGATGCCTAGCTACACATCCTAATCCATCCGGCCCACAGGCGCTGGTTGCGATTCCTCTACCATCGGCGCCAATGGCAGTTCTGTGCACTTCCGTTCTGCCTTGTGACAGCGCCAAGGATCTTCACAAAGGTGCTAATTCCCCTGATTTCCAATCTCAGGTTCCTGGGCATAGCCATATTCCCATACCTAGACAACCTTCTCTTCAAAGCTGACAGCAGGGATCTGTGCCAGGCTCATGTCAACAAGACAGTGAGTTTGTAATCAACCACAGCAAGAGCCATCTCTCTCCCACTCAACGGTTAGAACACCTGGGAATCATCATGAATGTCTCCCTAGGAAGGCTGTTCATCCCTTCAAGCCACCAGGACAGAATCAGGACCCTGATACTAGAACTCCTGGCCCACTCACGAGTGTCTATCCAGAGATTGGCACACCTTCTGGGACTCATGGTCTCATTCTTCATGCACCTTCAGTGGAGCTGATTTCTCACCAGATCCCTCCAGACATTTCTGAAACCATTCCATTTACAACTCGCCTCCAACACGAAGGTAACCATTCGCTTGGACCACGCCACTACCAGGTCATTCCGATGGTGATTAGACCCAACCGAATCATCCCAGGAGTGCAGCTGGATCCTCCCCAACGTATGGTCATATCCACCGATGCCTTCCTGTGAGGCTGGGGAGCCATCTTGCAGCACAAGGCTGTGCAGGGGCGTTGGTCAAGCTCCAAACAAAAGAACAGCATCAATTGGCTGGAGCTATCAGCAATTCGCAGGGCCCTGCTATGCTTTGCAATGGAGGTCCAAGGTTGCCACGTTCAGATTCTGTTGGACAGCGTAACTTCTGTCGCCTACACGAACCACCAAGGTGGTTCGAAGTTAATCCCTCTCCACGAAGAGGCCATTTGACTATTCAAATGGGCTGAGAAGTCGGTTCTATCACTATCAGCTCGCCACATGAGGGGCATCGTGAACGTGGAAGCTGACTGGCTCAGTCAGGAGACCATGCAGCCGGAAGAATGGTCATTGAAGCAATAGATTGCTCTACGCCTTTCCAGCCTTTCCCTTAATCCCAAGGAATAGATGGGACCCACCTATTGATGATCACTCCGTTTTGGCTTCGCAGACCGTGGTTCCTGGACCTACTCCGCCTGTCAGACAGATTCTTCTGGCATCTGCCCATGCTCGACGGCCTATCACAGGGTCCGATACGCCATGAGAACCCCAGTCTCCTCAAGCTGACAGCGTGGCAGTTGAATCTGAAGCCCTCACACAATTCGGATACCCAAATGCAGTGGTAGCTACCGTGATGGCGTCGAGGAGATCTTCTACCAGATGAATTTACCAGAGCTCTTGGAAGATGTTCACTACGTGGTGTGCCCAGAACAAGGTTCCCTCTCGTTCCCCATCGGGCATCTTGACCTTCCTTCAGAGCGGACTGGACAAGGGCCTCAGACCCAACACCCTGGCTAGGCAGCTAGCAGCAATTGACAGCACGCTGTCGATAAATGCAGAAAGATTCTCTTTGCATCCCCGCATCAAAAAGTTTTTGAAGGGAGCAAGACAAACAGCTCTGCCTGTGATTCCTCTTGGAACTTGAACATCGTTCTTAAGGCTCTCACGGATCCCCCATTTGAACCCCTATGCGAGGTTTCCCTCTATTTTCTGACTATTAAGGTAGTATTTTTGGTAGCTATTACCTCGGCCCGCAGGGTATCAGAACTAGGAGCCCTTTACATGGAACCAGCCCTTTGCATGTTCAAGAGGAACTTGGTATCTTTTGAGGCTGGACCCAGCCTTCATTACAAAGGTGAACTCTTCGTTCCACAGACAACAGGAACTGTCCCTGCCATCTTTCTGTTCCCGTCCAAATCCCCCTTTAGAAAGACTTTAGCATTCTCTGTACATTAGGAGAGCATTAAAGTTCTACCAGGATAGGACTTCACAATTTAGACAGTCCTCAGCTCTGTTCGTTAATTACAGACCCAGGATGAGGGGTAGAAAGGCTTCCAAATCCGTTATTTCTCACTGGGTATCTTCCTGCATACAAGAAGCTTATGGGGCCACGGGGCTTTCTCCTCCAGCAAAGATTCTCCCTCATCCTGCCAGAGCGGCGGCAGCCTCCTGGGCCTTCCGCCATAGGGCTTCTTATTCTGAGATTTGCAGGGCTGCTACCTGGAAATCTCTTCATACTTTTACCAGACACTATAAGGTCGACCTATTGGAGTCTGCAGAGGCGGCATTCGGACCCTACATTCTCCAAGGGGTTCTAGATTAGAACTCAGTCGTGGGGAGTGTACCCTACTTCTGCTACTCCCAGAGCCGACATTATTACCTCCCTCTGTCCAACTTACCGGACTTCATCCACTAGAATGTCCAGTTGGGTCCCTTACCTGGGAATTGGGATTCTAGTCGGTGAACAGGGAGGTAAGTCGACCCACCCATTGCTATAGGTTATGGACTCGGGTACACTCTATATCTCTCCTTGAATTCGAGGCTTAGCTCAATTTTTTTTTTAGGTCCGGTAGCGGCATTAGTTTGTTCATTCCATATTTAGGGAGATTCTCTGTTTGTTTTTCCTCAAATTCTTTAGGTACTGCTCTTCAGCTTTCTACGACTGGAGTAGCAGGGAGAGCTTCCCTAATCAGACGCTTTCAGCTTAGTGCTGCCTCCTAGTGGATGATGCAAGGCATTACCCTCTGTCTGTCTTACCTCCCTGTTCATCGACTAGAATCCCAATTCCCAGGTAAGGGACCCAATTGGGCATTTCATAAAAAAACAGCTTTACATCTTTTCAGATTCTCTGTTAGCCTACAAAGCAAGCTTAAACCTCCCTATGTCTTAGGTGTTTTGCAGTATGTGCAATACATGCGCAAAGGAAAAGCTCTTGTGGGTAAAAAAAAACAAAAACGCAGTGCAGATTTTGTTTATCATACACACACATACTCAGGTTGCTTTCTTCTCTCCTATAGATTTTTGGTGCACTAGCCTCCGAACCGTTTAAAGTGAGCGACTGCTTTTATGGCACTGGAGAGACCTTTCTTTTTACTTTCTCTCCAGACTTTGAGGTAAGGAGAAGCTATACCTTCTGTGTGGAGGTGAAGACCTAGCTTTCACCTTCAAAGAAAATTGTTTAAAGTTGTTGGTTTTATTTATTTTGACAATCACTCCTAAACCTTGTCCCTTTTCCACTATTTACCAGTTTGTTCACCTCTTGAATCTAAGAGGTAAGCAAGTTCTGTTCCGCAAGTTCTCACAGGCAGAGACTTTCTCCTGCATTCAGACATAAGTTTATAAGCACTACAAATAAAAGCCTATTTATAAATTGTTTCTGGAGGTGTGAGACCAGAGAACACTGCAGAAGGAAACTGACTGTTTTCCCTGAGTGAAGCTCTTTAAAACAGCAATCCCATATGCTTTATGTTTTGTTCTTTGCAAACAGTTCATTTGAATATTTGGAAGAGTAGTAAAACTTGCTAATCTCCACTTTCCATTAGGTCTTCAAATGGACTGGAGACAATATGTTTTTTATTAAAGGAGACATGGACTCCCTAGCTTTTGGTGGAGGAGGGTAAGTCACGATTTAGTTTTCTTTTCTTATTGGGAAGGTTTGATTACAGTAGCCTTTGTGTAGGTCTGTGCACACAAACTAAAACTAGCATTGATTTAACAGGCAAATCTAAAAGCTGAGGCAGTATTAATGCAAATTAAGTGCACATATCTAATAGCTTTTAAGAAAGGAAATAATTTGAATTAGTAAAATCCAGCTCATAAACTTGTGCTTTCTCCTTGTCTCTGTAGCTCTCTTTATCTGAAGTAGGTACAAATTTGTGATTCCTAAAAATCGCTGATCCCCATTCCCACAAGCTTGAAGAATCTTGCAGGGGGGAAAGGTGAGCGTGACCCCCTAGGTCACCTATGTAAGGGCATAGCCACCAGCCTAGGAGTGCTCTGTAGCCATCTAGCAGCTGATGGGTTGCAGGAGGGCCATTGATCACTGGGGATCCTCTGCAGGGATGGGGGGGCTGTTTGGTGGCTGGCCACAAAAGGGCTATGGCTGGAGATTCCCCATTCCTACTAAAATGAATGCAGTAGCAGTACTCTGAAGCAGACCCAGATAGGGCAAAAGCACGTTAAGCTGAGTTACAGCGTATACTTAAACAAATACTATGGCACAAACACCCACTTCCAAATTAGGTCAACCTAGAATTCTAATAATGCAAGCCTTAAATTCTTTTCTCAAATATCCAATTACTCCCTCCGAGGAAGTAACTCATCTTTTGAAATGATACACAGGTTTTAAATAATCTCTTCTATCTGAGAAAATTACACCCCCAAAGCCTTGGTCTGGCAGAAGTACCATTGTGACATGAGTGGACATTCCACTTATGTCATCACTTTCACTTTGTGGATCAGAGCCTTTGAGTTCTATTTTAAATCACTAGTTCAATCGTCTTCATAACTTGCTAAGTAAGTTAGTTATGTAAACCAAAGTCTCAGGCAGGATGCTGGGCTAGATGGACCATAGATCTGACCCAGTACGGCACTTATGTTCTTAACTGAGCTTATGCTTGCAGAATGAAACAAAGGTTGAAAACCTTGTATCGCACCCAAAAAAAGTTTTTATATTTTTAATTTTTTCTGCAGGGAAAGGGGTATTTCTGACACGAGAACACTTTTTTTCAAATGCAAGAGACTCTCAGTAAAAAGGCGTGTGGGTCGGTGGAACTGCTCCCCAGGACAGAAAATCATAGGCAACACAGCCTGGGTCAGGTTGGGGCACTGAATTGACATGCCTGCAGCCAGGGAGCCATCCCAACACCCGCACAGCCCTGGTATTGCTGGAAGCACAACAAACATATAGGCGGGTGACCCCGCCCATTCCATGTTCCCAGTGCCCTGCCCCCTGCCATGACAGGCAGCCATGGCGACCAATGAGGTACAGCCATAGCGCGCCCCAGGGTGCGTATGCAGCGCAGGAACAGACATGCTAGCCTGCTTTGGCCCCGTCAGGCCCGGGCTGTGACCTCAGAGACTTGCCACGGTCACAGCCTGGACTAGCCACCAACATCTGGTGATGCCTGCATGCACGTGGGTCCCATGCTACAGCAGGTCAAAGCAGGCCATAGTCACATCTGTTTTTACCCTGTGTGCAGGGATAGGAAGAATCTGAGAATTCTTTTTCCATCTCTATTCTCTATAATCTAAAATATTATATAATCTAAAAATTCAGTTTGCTAGCTGTTGTTTAGCCTCATAGTTTTCTGAAACTAAATGTTTCTGTGTATTGCAGGGGTGAATTTGCTCTTTGGCTTGATGGGGATCTTTACCATGGAAGAAGTCATTCTTGTAAAACGTTTGGGAACCACACGCTTTCTAAGAGAGAAGACTTCATTATACAAGACATAGAGATCTGGGCCTTTGAATAAATCTAGAACTTTTTCTACAGAACATTGTCCCAAACCTGACATGGATCAGTGCAGCTCAAAAAGCCCTAGAAGCAATATAATGCAGCAGTTCATTTATTATGCCATATCTCAGCATGGTCATCTAGATACAGTTTGGGAATACCATAATGTGTTGGGATTTTCCCCTAGAATCTCCTAACTTCTCATTCTTTAGAACGGTCTGTTAGTTTTATGTTGAAGTTGTAAACCTCATGTACTGAAATGAAATGATAGTTACTTTGACTATTGCTATAATGAAGACAACATCTCTAAATTTTTGTCATGTTGTTCACCTCTCTCTCTTAATGTTTTCCCCAAGAACCTTTCTATGGTCCCCTTAGGGGTGCTTCATTGAGTCTCACTCAAGGTTATTTTTCTATTTAAAGTAAATATATATATATATATTTATACATATATGTGTGTGTGTGTATGTATGTGTGTGTGCGTGTGTATAGATATAGATATAGATATATACACACACACACACATATATAAAAAAATATGAATGGAGCTTGTCCCTATGGGCCTGTGGAGGAGGAAAACTGAAAGTTTGACAGCAAAGACTGGTCCAGACTATTGGTGAATACATTCACAAGGTGCCACTACTAGGCAGGAATATAGCGTTCTGTACTAGAATCTACCGTTAGGGTCCTGGTTAGAAAACTCATCCAAATTCAACAGTGCCACTTGTTTTGCTAATGTTCATACTTAGACAATGTCAGTTAAATTTTTACAATAAAAGCTCTAGCTGCATGTTGATTGTACTAAAGAGTATTTTGCACATGCTGTTAATGATCTGCAGGCTTGGGACAAATGTTGGCAGTATTGAGCTATGTGGGAAAGATTTATTAAATAGCAAGGTAATGTATGAATGTAATAGTTCCACTGAATTTAATGGGAAAAGCAATTGAAACGCAGTGAGCAATTTGTAGCTATAGCAGGGCATTATATAAGTACTAAGACTATGAAACAGATGCATTTTTTCTTCAACATAAAGTGTCAGAGATATACTGTTTTATAGTTCTCCTGTTGTAGCCTTGTAGCACATCAACTCTAAGAATTTAGCTTATTCCTGTCCAAAAGAAAACAATAGTTGTGATGTTTTTTGAGTGGATCTATGTTGTAAATTCCAGTTAGCACCAGCTCTGATAAAATGAGGTAATGTACTATAGGTAGACAATATTGTAACTCAGTAGCTCTGTGGAATATGCAAACTTACTGTCATGTGACCTCAAGAAAAAAATGACAGGCTAGAATACAGTATACCAGTAGCTCTTTGTCCACTTTTGTAGGAAAACTGATACGCCATTGTGGCAATAACCGCTCAATAAAAATTTGTTTCAAAGCTTATATTCTATGTTATGCAAAAGAAAAAAAATTGCTGTTATAAGTGTGACAGTGACTGACTTTGTGCTGAAATTTCAGCTGTTCCCAACAAACCTTGTATATTATCTTGTAAACTAATGTTAAAAGTAGTTTTGTTATAGGAAAGTGTTGATTGACGGGTTGCTTCTAGCACTTTAAATTATTCTAGAAATGGAATAAAAACCAAAAGGGTTAGCTTAAGTAGATATAGTTGTATAGTACTTCTATATATTTAGTTCTTTGAAAAGTTTTTTAATGACTTCTCTGAAGAAAGCTTCTTGCTATGGTAATGAAAAAGGGTAGATGTTCTTTCTATAATATGCTCATGCTCAGTATCAATAGAAATACAGGGCATAATTTCCTGTTTCTGTGTATAGCTCTTTACCCTTGTTAGAATTTAGTAAGTACATATAGATTAAATGTTTACAAATAAGGAGTTGTAAATAAATTAAAATGGCTTTTCTCCCCTTTGATCTTCTACAGCAGTATTATTGTCTTTGTGGACTTAGACTAACTATAAACAATCCTGTAATGGATTTTAAGTACTATAAGGTCACAGTGATGTATAGCAAATAAATCTAAATACCTATAAAATTAAACTTGAGTTTGACTTTATTTAGACACCATTGCTGTCTCTTCCTGAACCACAGGATCTTTTACCCCTCTTTAAAAATTGTATCTATAATAATTGACATTGTAAATCAACTGCTTTTAAAATTGCTACAACATTTCTGCTCCTTAGATCTGTTACCTCTGCATAATAACTGACCCTGATAATCTGCCAAGCCAGTGGACAGTTGAATTGTCCATAAAGCATGAATGTGCATCTGTAAGCTCCAGTAATGTGTCATATGCTGAAGGTAAGATATCAGGAGTAGTGCAGATGTTGGACTTTTGCATGTATGCGTTGAATATACATGTATAACATACCTTGCTAAAATTCTGTCAGTTTCAGGAGCTACCTACTAATGCTAGTTTCACCTTCTGCTTTGTAATAGGCTATTTTCATTTAGACTTCAAAGCAGAAGCCATTTTATGATGTGTATAATCTTTTAAATAAGTTTTGTCTCAGTGTTAATTCATCCACTGAGAACTGGAGTCATGTTTGGAGACTTCTTTCAAACTGACACCCAACCCTCCTTGGCTTCTCCCTGGCTCTGAAGCAGAGTTTGAGAAGTAGAGCGAGCCCACTTTGGAGTGGTTTTGACAGCATTGGAAATCAGCATTGAGGTTGGAGACTACTCCAATAGCTTAATGAACACATACCTTTCCTTAAAAAGACATGTTCCTCTGTAACGTCTTCTAGATCTGTATTTTGTCTGGATACTTTAACAGATAACAAGTTCAGTTTAAAATCATGGGTAAAGACAGGTTTTTAAAAGCATACCGAGCACCACCTGCAAGAAACCTAGTATTTCACCAATGAGAAGTACACAGTTTACCCATCCCTTTGTATAAAACAGATAGACAGTGAAAGACCCCAAAGAATGAAATGAAAAGAAACTCAGATTGGAGGCAAACAAATGTGTTGAGATACTATACACAGCTGACCACATACCCATGCTTATGTGCACTCACACTGAAAGCTACCTTTCAGATGATGGAAAATGTCTGTCAATCCCCAGCTGAGCTGGCTTGTAGAATGAAAAAATCCCTGGGTCCAGAAAGCTAGTCTTGTACTGCAAACTGCTCAACTCTGAGGTAAGAAGCGTGCTTTAATTAGGAGCAAACCTCCATCCAGTAAATAATGTTTATCTACACAGATAATAAAAGATCTGATCCCAGTGGCGGCTGGTGGGTTTGGATGTTGGAGGGACACTGGGGCAGTAAGGCCGGTGGGCCTAGGGGCGGAGCCAGGGGATGGTGGGCGGAGCTAGGGGGACGGTGTCTCTTCCTCTGTTCCCCTTCTTATGTCTCTTCCCTAGCTCCTGTCTCTCAGATTGTAAGCCCTAGGGGCCGGGACCGTGTCTATTTTATTACTTTGTAAAGTGCCAGGTACACTGCTGGCGCTATATAAACGTTAATAATAATAATAATAATATCAAGCTTAAAATAAATAATGCATAAACCCAAAACAAAGACAGACCACACTCTGAATAACAACAAAAAATAACTTTATTTATATAGGCCCCCCCACTCCCTCCCTCCCAGTAAGAAACAGAACCCTTCTGAGAAACTAAAGTGCAGTAAACCAACAAACAATCAATTTTAAACCAAACACACACAGTTAAAAGGGCAGGAACAACAATATTAACAACCTGAACCAGCAGACCATGAGACTCAAGGCAAAAAAGGGCTTTTCCAAGGGTTTAACGTTTATAATGGAAGTGTGCCCTACGCTCTTTTTGTGCAGCAAATAGTTTAATTGTCCTATGATTAAAGTCTGGGATTTCTTTAATCATCCGCTTCTCTATGGACAGCATTGCTAATGCGTTAAGTCTTTCCTCCGGCATTGTGTTTCTGAGGAACGTTTTTATTCTCTGGAGAGTGGAGAATGATTGCTCAGATTCTACTGTCATCATCGGAGTGGTCACAACAATTCGAAGCAATTTCACTGTTTCTGCAAAGCAAATTTGCAGATTCTTGTCCAGAAGCATGTGCAGCAATGTTGAAGCATCCTTCATTTTTCTGAATTCTTCCCTCTCGTACAAGATGGAAAGCTCTGTCCGCAGTCTCTCTTTCTGAAGCATTGAGTAGGCTTCCACTGCCTCAGTTAATGCTTGCTCAGGAAGGGTCCGCTGATGTACTTCGAACAGAGTCCCCTGTAATAATGTTGCACTCAACAGGTGTTTAGTAAATGCAAAGCATTCTCTAGAATGTGATATGATGATGTCGCATACTTCAACTGCAACATGATCCAAGGCGTCTATGGTTCTGCCTCTGGGGAGCCGAGACTGTTCTGGTAACTCAGAGCGTAGGTCTTTAATGGAGTCTCTGACTCTATTGATGCTCCTAATAAAAT